>PVIC010007911.1:18667-49688 GCA_004025085.1 Thryonomys swinderianus | reverse complement strand
CTTCTTTTTTTTTTTTTTTTTTTTTTTTTTTTTTTCTTTTTTTTTTTTTTTTTTTTTTTTTTTTTTTTTTTTTTTTTTTTTGCTTTTTGGAGACAGGGTCTCGCTTTGTAGTTCAGGCTGGCCCTGAGCTCACTATGGTGCCCAGGCAGGCCGCCGCGAACTCAGCAATCCTCCCGTCTCTGCCTCCCGAGTGCTGGGATTACAGGCGTGAGCCCCCACGCCCAGCACTATATGTGGTAACCGGGGATCGAACTCAGGTCCTTATGCTTGCGAGGCAGGCGCCGGAACCACTGAGCTAACCCTCTGGCCCTACTTTTGTTATCTTAATAAAATACATTCTGTCTGACTATTTTCAACTTCCTATCATTCATGTAAACTCATATTCCCACACCCATTCACTTCCCTTCCATAGAGCAGATGTCTCTTATTTGTCTACGATAGTCCTCTACCTCTGTGCTCTTGTTGTTTTGGTCATGAGAAAATTGGTACTTGATGGTTCTTTTCTTTACTATACCTTCTCAGATACTGTACAAAACTAAGTGGTGTAAGAGAATTGTACAGTCACTAAATGACATGAACCTTGTAACATGTTAGACTCAAGCACTTTTAAGGGCCCCTGTGCTCCTCTCACAGATTGTTCCTGTCTCTTACTAGCAATTTCAAACCTTTTTACTTGCCAGTTTGAATATCGGAACAAGAAAGGATAGGAAGTTAATATTTACTAGGGGTAAAACACAGAAATGGGTTAATTATTTCCACGACTAATGCACTCATAAATTTCTAACTGCAGTCATACACAGTTCACTGCTTCATTTCAAGCCTAAGATTAAAATATATTAAAAATGATGATCCTTTTTTCTAGTTTAGTGTTGGTCTTCTGTCTTATTTCTGAACATTTCCCCTACACCTTACAATCTCCTCATCACCATCTATCTTTCTTGCTTAGTGTTAGTAGATTCTTTGAATCAATCATGAAAAGAATAGAAGAAACCAAGATGCTATTTCAATGAACACTGGAAGGGTCAATAGCACTAAGCTATTCAGAAGCTGACAGGGATGGAAGTAAGGCCAAATGACATTGAATTTCCAAGCATGAAAGTCACTAGGATATCAGCAAGAATCTTTATATTAAAAATGTGCTGGTACACGTTTATAGTCCATAAGATTCCATTCATTGTAGGGAGTCAGAACATGCACGTAGTACAGCCCTTCCCTTCATCTTTTGGTCCTATTCCCATTTGAAAGTGATTTATCTCCCTGTTTGGTTGAGAAAGACCACAGTGCTGGGAACTGATGAGGAAATGACAAATGGAAGCATTGAGAAGAGATATCCTGGTGAAAGAAGAAATAAATGCATAGAGTCAGGGATCAAAGGGGTTTATCTCAAAAACGAACATGATTGAAATAGGTTTGACAGAGGATAGACATCAGTGGAGGGGAGATGAATGCAAATTAAAGAAAAATGGAGAGGTTGAAAAGGAGAAAAACAATCTTTAGTCTTTCAGCCCTCATATTTGCTAATCCCCCATATTTCTGCCTTTAGTCTTCTTTTTGTATCTACACACTTCAAGTGTTTCTATTATTCTTATAGTTTTAATTCCCAAATCCCCAGCAATAGACTCATCACCAGTTTCAGATCACACATCACTCATGAGTTTCCAATCAACAGTTTGGAATACAGTTGTGCACAGATTTCTCCCCAGCATTTAATGTCAGTAACTCTCAAAATACATTTCCTTATTTCTCTACTCTTTGAATGTAACATGACTTCTTGCTCTTTCCATGAAACACTCCGGCTACCACTGAAAGCAAACATGATATTGTGTCTGACTCAGGTTTTCTTTGCCCCATCTGGTCATGCATCAGATACTGCTATGTTCTCCTTCAAAGTGACTAGAAAAATACCCCATTAAAAAATTTTTTTTTCATCTTGACTACCCCGTCCTTTAACAGTCTCTTGTAATCACCCATTTAGACCAGCAGTGCTATTGCTGCTAGTCTTGTCTTCCTTTAATATCCCATTTATGCCTTCTTTCCGAAATACTATTTTCATCATCCCACTGTCCTATTTCAAACCAACCAATCAAACAGCCAACCAACTAATCAACCAGTACCTTCTGCAGTAAATTGTTTATTTATCCGGATAATCCAAGTCTTCCACAATATTGTCTCTGTCTTCATTTAAAATTTTGTATTGTGCTCATTTCCATAGAAACCCCTTAATTACAACTAATCTGAGATAGTCAAATGGCCCACTTAGCATCTTATACTCATGTTGCTTACATAAACTGAAATGTAATTCTTTTGCCCATTCTTCATACTAATTAAAGTCTGATATGACTCCCACTTGCTCTAGAAAACCTTCTGCCCAAGAATGGTGATGAGAATGCAGTACTGAATCCAACAAACCTTTTCGATTCATCTTTACCAAAACTAAGTGCAATGGGACGAATGTAAATGTACTTTGAAAAGTCCTATGTGGAAACCCTAATTGCAATATAATATTTGCAAGTGGGGCTTTATGATGTAATTACACCATGAGAATAGAATAGGTCCTCATGAATGGGATCTCTGTCTGTGACACGGCTACAAACAATAGTCAGCCCTCTGCAACTTGGATGAGTGTGTACCGTAAAACTTCATCATGCTGGGACCCCGGTCTCAGACTTCTAGTCTGTAGAACTGTGAAAAATAAATTTGTGCTTTTGGTTAGTTTGTTTTTTTTTTATGGTAGTAGAGACAGAACTGTATCTCCAGCCCTTTTTAACTTTTTTTTTTTTAATTTTAGGCAGGGTTTCACTAAGTTGCTAAATTTTCCAGGCTGGGGTCAAACGTGATCACTTTGCCTTAGGGGTGCTGATATTATACATATGCTCCATTGTGCTGAAATTTATATCATGTACAAGTCACCCACTCTTTAGACTTTTTTTGGTTTGTTTGTTTGAGACAGGGTCTTGCTTTGTAGTTCAGGCTGGCCCTGAGCTCATGATGTAGCCCAGGCAAGCCTGGAACTCAGCAATCCTCCTGCCTCTGCCTCCCGAGTGCTGGGATTATAGGCTTGAGCCACCAAGCCTGGCATTTGCGGAATGTGGTCCTGATTTCTGGTGGGCAGGAGTCACCACACCTGGTATTGTTGAATGTGGTTACCAGGGATCGAACCAGTGACCTTGCACTTCCTAGGCAGGCACTGGAACCATTGAGCTAAATCTCTGGTCCCTGTTTGGACATTTGGCTGCCCAAACTGACTATGACAATAATCTGTCTCATAAGAGGTGCATAATGCCATCATTGAAAATTCTCTCAAATATTTTCTAGCCCAACTGTTTGAGAAATGAGGCTCAGTGAGAAGTGTCTTGCTATAGTGGCACAGTGAGCTTATGACTTAGTAACGTGTCTAGAATCTAGATTTCCAGAATCTCAAGCCAAGGGGTCGTCCTGTTACCCCAGCTGATTGCCATGTTATTTATTTTATAGCTCTTACGTATTGCAGCCTTGCAGTTCAGGCCTGCAGTTGGTTCTCACAGCACTAATTAGTACTGACTTCCAAGAGGACAGGTGATGTTTCACATACTTCTCTAAATACCAGGTGACACATAATCCATCGCTTTGGACAGGAAAGGCACTAAGCAAATATATATCGATTGAACAAGAAATAATACATCACAACCTGACATAAACCATCAATTTTCTCTATCTCATTAGTGCATTCTGTCAATTAAAATTAGTAGTAGCCTTGGGTCCCAAGGCAATTACAATGGCAAAACACAGTGTTCTAATACAGCCAGGTAAATGTAAAGCATTAAAGTATATGTCATAAAATCTTTGAATGGAAGAGTTCGAATTGCCCTTGAAGGTTACATTATGTAACCATCCCCTCTTTTCTCCAGTTTTAAGTGATGGAAAACTTGAACTCAGGTATACAGAAGTTTATTAACTGTACTCGATTTCCTTACAGAATCCTTGAACTCAGGTATACGGGAATTTGTTAACTGTACTCTATTTCCTTACAGAATCCTTGAACTCAGGTATATGGGAGTTTGTTAACTGTACTCGATTTCCTTACAGAATCAAATTCTGAAACCTTCTTGGCAAGAGTGATAGGATTTGTCCAAATGCAAATAGTAAATGAATGACAATGATAACCAGAAACTAAGGCAGAGTTTTCCACAACCCAATACACAGGTTTCACAGTACAGTAGTTATACATTTAAGTTCATGGGCTTTGGATTAGGACTTCTGTGTTTCTATCATTTAGGCAAGATAGCTTACCCTAGTGAATCACAGTTTCATTGCTTGCAGTGATAAGCTTGCTCTGGGAGACCTGAGACCACCCAAGGAGACAGCACACTGTATAAGCTGTCATGCTGCATCTATCACACCGCTAATCTGTGAATTCTAAATTGAATGGAGATGCTTAGGCTCAAGGCCCACATATCCCTAAAAACACTTAGAAGAAGTTATGGCCCAGCATGAACATGAGTGTGCCTTAAATTTTCTCTGTAGGCCTTAGATCAAGTAGAGTGCCCCTCTGTGTATATGACACAGTGTTAAACATGGCGTCCATCTGACAGACTAATTATATACTGGGGAGTCCAAGGGAATAGCTACAGAGGTAACAAGATAACACCTTCATGAGTTGTCACTTCTCCATGAGAGACCCATTATAAAATTGTCAGCAACAGCAATAGAAAGTCATTGAGTGGAGGAGGACATCTTGTCCCCAAGGTATTCAACTAGAGCTGCTGAGTGCTAGGATAGCCAAAAGGATTTTGAGATCTTACCAAATATTACCAATCAAAGAATGAACCAAGAAAAATAGGGACTATCTTCCAAGATAACTGGCATCAATACTTTGAGAATCTGTGCTTCCAGGGAGACAGAAACTAGAAGAAACTATGACCTCCATGTAGAGTTCACACAGAATAGGTCTTGATACTTGGACATTGGAGACATTTAAGAAAAGTCACTGGGAGTCACATCTGATGGTAAGCATGGGAGACATGAAAGTATATCCAAAGCTTGGAGTCCAAAATCAATGTGTCAAATTCACAGGCTCAGTATCCAAATAAGTGGTACAGAACATTTGATGACCATGTGCTATGTGTAACAAGTTATCATAAATTTAATGACTTTAAAACAATACTCATTTACTCTCTCAATCCTGTGAATTTGGAACCTGAGAGTGGCTTAGCTCATTCCTTTTCTCAGGGTCTCACAAGCTATAACTAGGAATAACTACACCTGAGGTCTCATCTGAGACTTAAAATCTTCCAAGATGATGTAGGTGTTGTCAAGCAGAGAAGGAGAGAGACTTCTCCCATCTCTGATCTTTACACTTCCTTCTCGAGGCTCATCATTGTAGATAAGACTCACTCAAAATAATCTTCTTTTGGGGCTGGAGGGTTAGCTCAGTGGTTCCAGCACCTGCCTCACAAGCGCAAGGTCCTGAGATCGATCCCCAGGAACCACATACAGTGCTGGGCGTGGAGACTCACGCCCACCAGCCACCAATACCACATACCACAGAGCCAGGCGTGGTGGCTCACGCCTGTCGTCCCAGCACTCGGGAGGCAGAGACAGGAGGACTGCTGAGTTGTGAGGCTTGCCTGGGCTACATAGTGAGCTCAGAGCCAACCTGAATGACAAAGCGAGACCCTGTCTCACACACACACACACACAAAGAAAATAATCTTCTTTTCAATTATTTGATTGATTGATTATCAAATTCAAGTTGATTAGATGCCCAAATTATACCTGTAGAGTCTGTTGATCTTTGCTCTATAACATAATACAGTTACAAATGTGACAGCCAGACTATTTTCAGATTCTATACACATGCAAGGGAAGAGTTATATCCCAGGAGACAGGGATATTGAAGGCCAATTGAGTAGTTTGCTTGCTGCAGTATTCCGTCTGGTCTCCAATGACTTACTTCCCTTCTACGTGCAATATATATTCACTCTGCACCCAGGAGACTCATATTCTCACTGTTTCAGCTCAGAATCTCATAATCTGAATCTAAATTTCTTCATCTCATCAGTGCAAAATTCCAAAATCTCATCAGCTGAAAGATCAAAATCTCATCAGCTGAACTATCTATGGTAGGTACAGATGAAGTCTCTTCTCCATCTGTCCAGGTCTTTTACATGCATTATTTTGTTTAATTCTCAAGATAATGAGCTAAGCATATTTTTCTCACCTTTTTTTATTTTTTTGAGACAGGGTCTCACTTTGTAGTTCAGGCTGCCCTGAGCTCACTATGTAGCCCAGGCAAGCCTCGAATTCAGCAATCCTCCTGCCTCTGCCTCCCTAGTGCTGGGATAACAGGTGTGAGCGACCATGCCCGGCTCATTTTCATTTTATAGATAAGGAACCAGGGCATGGAGAAATGTCTTGCCTATGATCAATTAGTGATTAAACTTCATAATTCAAACTTGAATTCATGTATTTGGAAATCTGTTAACTATACTCATTGTCTTCATAGAACCATGTACTGAACCCCTCTTGCCAAGTAGAAGGTCCTGAAAGATCATATACATTCTTAGTAATCAACTTTTGAATACTTAAGATTCTGACACTGGAGAACTATATGTTAGATGTAATCACTAATATCTTCAATGAATTTTCCTTGTTATATTCAAATGGTAGAAGTGAGAACTGGGTTGGAGCAAGAGCAAAACGGGTGAAACAAGTGTTACTAGATTCAATTGCATGATATAAGAAGAAAAAATGGGGAGAGAGATATGGACTCCAACTGAAGTCCTGCAATGATTTGATACATGACTTTGGGGCAATAGCTTTTTTTTTTCTTTTTTGGTCTTTGAACCTCAGTTTCTTTCTTTGTGTAATGAAAAAGCTATGGTTGAATACTAGATCATCTGCAGGTCATTCTCAAAAGCCTGTAATTCTAACAAGAGAAGCAACTAACAGTGCAAGCAAATACCATGACCTGACATTTAATCCAGAAAGAGACCTGGTTATTTCAATTCTATGACATTGCTTGCTTTCAGAAAATTCTTACATATGGGGGCATAATTTTGACTTGAGAATGTGTCATGGGGCCCTGGAAAACATTGCAAGGACAAAGGTCAGGACCTTTGTGAAATGAAGGTGATATTTAAGCACTAATGATCACTGTTAAGATCACCACATTTCTAAAAAGCTGCATCCTGAGGAATGTTTGGAAAAGTGAAGGAAGCCTCTAAGAAGTATGGGAACTGGAATAATCTGATCGGGGAGGTCCAGAGGCCCTGAATTCCTGGGAAATGGCAGGAAGTTTGGTACACTGGGACACAAAGTTAATCAGGCAGGAATACCTTTCTCATCATTCTCCCTATGTAAAGTTAACAGTCATATTTACAGTTTCCCTCCCTCTACTCACAATGCTCTATATCCTGTCTTTATCATTCCACAAATATGGCTTGTAAAACTGCCATGTACCAGGCATTGTAATGAGAAAGGTGCAGTCATGACCCATCCTCCTCACTCTCTGTTTATCATATCTATCCCTCAACTTTCCCAGAGTATCTGAGGCGACTATTCATTCTTCAAGACTCAGGTCCACAGTTGCATCTTCCATTCAGTGTTCTCTGGCAAATGGTGCTTCTCATGTTCCCTCTTCTTTTTCCTCTCCTACTCTCTCCCTTCCTTTCTCTTATGGCTTTCTGTGACCAGCTCATACAATGCTTGTCACTACCTGTCTTATGCTCTGGATGGTATGCAAAAGTGTTATCTTTTCTGGTAGTCTGAGAGAAATGTGAGAACACAGCATGTTTTCTTTCTTTCTTTCTTTTATTTTTTTTTATACAGCCAGTGCTCAGCGTTGCAAAGTGTCCCTCAAGTAGCATGACTTAGAATAATAATCACTTTGGTTAATATTCTAGGGCCTATGCTGAGCATTCTATGTACATTATCTGATTCGATCTTCACATTTATTCTCCAGATTACATTGGATGCAATTTCTATAAGAACCCAGGTCTGCCCAAGTCTCACACTTGCTAAAACACCATACTAATCTACCTCCCGGAGTAGTTTCTAATGTTCTGTCATCTTTCTATGGCTCTTATCAATGAACTTTTAATTGGAAGCCATCACTTCCTAGGTTTGTTAGTTCAGGACAGCACTGAATTGAATTTGTATTCTTTAACCTCATGTAAGCCACTAGTTTGGGTACAGAAGAGGAGTAGAGAGAGGAGGATGAAAGTAACCCCGGAGGGTTCTGGGACAGCACATAAACATAGGGCACATGATATTACAGTGTCTCCTGAGTCACTACGATATGAAGAAAAAGAATCTAGAAGTAAATAGAAAAGAACTGGAGACAAAATAATGACATTTTGTCGAGGCACATGGTTATGCTTTCCAGCTGGTTTTTTGAGGGGATATTTTCATGAAATACTGTACCAGGAGAGTACAGATCCTTCCCCAGTTTCTTTGTTTACAAAGGTAAAGACAGAAATAGTCAGGTTCCCAACATAGTTCTGTTAATTGCGTAGGGCCCAGCAATGACCAGCACTGGCTTCTCCAGGGACAGGGTCACCTCAGTGTCCCCTGTCACATAAACTAATCATTTCTATGATGTATACATGAATTATTTAATAAAAATTGGAAAATACCAGAGAGTAAAACCATCATTACTTTTCAACAAAAAGAAGAGATTTTTGAGCAGACACTGCAATGACCCTTATATCTGAGCAACTTTTTTCTTCTTGTTTAATTCAAGTAAGTAAATTTTATCTCTCTATATTTACAATTTGTGGCAGTCAACTCAGGGCATTATAAAATTGATTTATAAATCATACTTTTAGTGCAGCACATCAAATAGAAATTATATTCCTCTCCGTTTTCTTAATAGCTTGTTTTCCACTATGTCTTCAGTTATGTTTTATATTAAAAATTTTATCTCATAGATAGTTCTTTGATTTTAAATTGAATTCTTTATTGGTACATTTTGCATACAGCTCACAATCACACTTAACATTGGGGAATTTGTGCCAGTATATGACACGAGTTTATTCTCATTTTTACCCATATCCCTACCCACCCGACAACCCCCAGCCACTATATACATATGCATTATTTTTCTTTTCAAATCATATTTAACCTTTTCCCTCATTACTTTCCCCTACCACATCCCCTTTAAGGTTTTCCTATTTCACAAATCATAGGTAATTCTTAATAATTCGTTTGGTGATGTTCAGTTTGCACCCCAGCATTGTATAAGCCCACACACTGAGCCAGTCCTGGAGCCTCCAAAAGTTACTGTTTAATTCTAGGCATTTTGAAGACTTCAAGAAGCCCCCTCTTCAAATGGATTTTAACAACTGCAAACAGATAAACTGCTTCCATGGTGGTATAATTAATATGAAAAGATATATGCACAGACCTATGGAAATGTATGTATATTCATAACCAACTATAGAAGGAAAAGGACAAACAGTGGAGAAATCATGTTTCCATTGGATGCTGACGACTTGCAGATACTGAAAGAGCTCTGGCTTTATCAAGGCCTTCAGAAGTTCCCATGTTCCCGGGTGAAAAATGGAATCCCAGACATAGGAAAACGCACTATATTTTCTAAGTGGATTGCCTGATTTTTTAGAGGTAAAAGCACACTGAACTTTCCAGAAGAGCATGAAGAAATTTTATTGTAAGGAAGAAAGATGGACAGTTTTTAACACACTCAATCTTCACTGGTCTGGATTCAGTCCTGTGGCGAATGGCCAGCACCCAGAAACCAGGTAGGGTGTCTTCTCTAAAGATGGAACAAAGCAGTTTTCTCAGATACATAAAAGAATTTTGGAGTTGAAGGCAGTTGAAGCAGAAGAAAGATGCCCATGTGGAAAGAAGAAAAGGGAGGAAAAGATCCAGAAAGATCATCAGGTCAAAGTATTTGTCAGCAGGCTCCGCATTCTGCCTGGGTCTGAGTTCTAGAACCGGCAACTGTGTTTCATTTTTCTGCTTTTTGCTGTTCTGGGGACTGAGCTCAGGCCCTTGTGCTTATAACGTAGGAGCAATACCACTGAGCTATATCCCTAGCCCTGTGATTAAATATTTATAGCATAGTCTCAGAAGTTATTTAGACTTAGCCTTAAATCCTGGCCTACACACATGCAGTAGGGCTTTGGTAAAATTTCTTGAAGTCTATGATGAACAGTTTCATGATTTTAGAACAAGCACAATTATAGCAGTTACCTCCTAGTGTTGTGAGGATTATATTATTTAACACAAGGTGCTTGAAATGGTGCCTAGTGACTGCTCACTAAACAGTGGAAATTGAGAAATTTAGATTTTTAAGGGCAGTTAGGCAAGGATGGCTCCAGAGCTGCAGGGACCAGGTGACCATAGAGAGCAGCAGATTAATGCTTGTTCTCAGATCTCAAGTTCAGTTTAGAACATGGTCTTTGGATCAGAGAGAGATTTTATGTTGATGAATCTGATATGTTTAACCAGAATTGCCAAAGCACCACTTTTTTGAAAGAATGGTTTTTGCAGACCTGTGGAGTAAGGGAGGAGTTTGTCAACTGGTCCAGTTATTTAGAGGGGAATGCTGAAGGGACAGAATACAAGACACTTTGCCATCTTTGCAGCAGCAGCCAAGATATTGACAAGGATGTTAAGACCACGCATGCTCCACATTCTGAATTCTCCTTGACCCAAGCCATCAGAAGCTTCGCCTGGATTATTGCAGTAGCTTCCTAACTGCTGTTCTCACTTTCATGCTTGCTGTTTGTCCAAAGCCTGCTTTCCACATGCAGACAGAGTGCTCCTGCTAGGCAACTATTCTCAGCCTATATCACATGCTAAACCATTTTGAGGAACCTTTTAAAACATCTTCTTCCAAAAAGTTGTATCAGAACTACAGTTGGTGTAACATTTTAGTTTACTCATCAAACCCCTAAATATTTTTGTCTCCCCACCGGGAGGAAAAATGAAGCTCCTTACCAAGGTCTGGATGAGTAGGTAGGTACCTTTCTCCTTTTACATTATCTTCCAGACATACTGTCTTCTCTGCTCGTTTTTGAACATGCCAGGAAAGGTTCTACTTGGAATACTTTACAGTTACGTTCCTGCCACCTGGATCTCTGTCTCTCTCTCTCTCTGTCTCTCTGTCTCTCTCTTTCTGTCTCTTTCTCTGTCTCTCTCTCTGTCTGTCTGTCTCTGTCTCTCTCTCTCTGTCTCTTTCTCTGTCTCTCTCTGTCTCTCTGTCTCTCTCTGTCTCTCTGTCTCTTTCTCTCTCTCTCTCTCTCTCTCTGTCTGTCTCTGTCTCTGTCTCTGTCTCTGTCTCTGTCTCTCTCTCTCTCTCTCTGGCACTTGGAATGTTAACTCCATCTCTTCTTTCCGTTCTCTGCTTAGATATTATTTAACCAAAGACCTTCCACACTTGGGCTATTCAGAGTAACATTTTCTGTTCCCCTGCAATGCTTTATTATTTTCATGCACTGTACTACCTGACATTATAGTTTATATCAATTTTTGTACTAGAATATAAGATATGTAAGAGCTGAAATTTTTGGCTAACTTGTCCATAACTACACCTTCAGCTTCTAGAGCTATATCTGCTCTGTAACTATTTATTGTTAGTTGATTGAATTAATGAAAGAATGCACCAATCTGTGTTTCCACGTTGCCTGGCTGAATGTAGGGGGTGGACCAGAGGGAATTTCCAGAATATTGCAGTATATGTTCAGCAGATGGTGAAGTGGAATTGCTGTATAAAGGTTAAACTGAGGGTTACATGAATTAATTGAATCATATTATAATCATTATATCTAAATGTTTTCTGTTCACTGGTCATAAAATGGGCCTCAAGCCACCCTCAAACCTATTGATAATATATAACCTGATAACTGTAGCAAGACTTTATATAGATTTCTGGAGTGGAAATATTCCTGAGCTCCACTCTGAAAACCTAGCAGATGGCAATGTAAACGTGGTGTCTGAGAGTAATAACACATTTGCATAAGTACTGTATTTTCAAAACAACTTATTGCACTACAGAATACTGGACCAGAAACAGTACATTTATATTGCCTGTGGGAAGCGCCTGGGAATTGTCACTGTGAGGCCTGGAGATGTGCACTGGGTGCTGCCCTCACTAGCAGTGAGGAGTTCCGCACTAGGAACGGTGCTGCCCAGCCCCCAAGAGAACTGCAGCCTCATCCTGAATGACGGGCTCTTCTAGTTGCTGCCTTGGGTGCCGCATCAGTGGCGATAAGAGGTAAACAATCTCTGGCCCAGGGTTGTTCTCCGTCTGCTCCTCATTTAAGAATTTGCTGTTCTTTCCTTAGCGATTGGGTTGATCAACAAACTCCTTGGTGATGTGCTGAGAATAACGTTATTCTTGTCTCTAGACTGCTTATCTAATAGACTGGAATTGGCACAAGAAAAGTGACCTTCAGGAAGCAGAGGATAGGGAAGTTACATCTCAGAAAGAACTAGTTGTAGGCTAGGTGTAAGAATTAAAACACTATTTCTTTTTCCTTTTTTACTGATTCTGCAGTTCTCTGTTTCCAAGTCTCTAACTGTGACTATAGACAATTGTTAGCTGCTTCTGACATCACTAATGTCCTCGAAATCTGTATAAGTATAGCACTGTGAATAAACTCGGGGCCTGCTCAGTATTGACTGAGAGGTCCTCCCGATCCCATTATTCTGTTTTCTTTCTTTTCTTAGCCGCACCCCTCGACTTTGCAAACCCGCTGTTTTGTCCAGCAGGCTCCGGCAATTGCCCAGTAACTCTTAAATGTGACTCCAGTTCATGTATTGTGCTGGATGACTCTGAATTGTTCACATTTACCCAGTAAAACCTTGTGAAGCAAAAATGTAGATCTAGGTATGTTTTAAAATAGCATGAAGTTTTGACACGTTAGTTTTACCTCAGTTTTCTAAACTGGAAAGTGACAGGATTGCCCTAATTGCTACTTTTCTGTCTTATTTCTACTCTCCCCAGCCCTCCTGGACAATTCTTGGAACAGTCCTCCCATAAACATCACCATTTATACAACTGTGCACTTGGAATCTTATCCAAATAGAAACTCTACTATGTTCTCTGCTTGTATGAATTCTAAATATGGTCCAGAGTCAGATTAAGCATCCTACACCAGCAAGATCTTCCCAACCATCTCAGATGAAAATGATAGTCCTCTGATCTCCAGGAGGAATCTCTGTCCGTGTCACGGCCAAAATTTCTAACAGCTTTATCTCTGAGTAATATTTTCCAAACCTGATGAAGATTATAAGCATAAAGATATAAGGTAAACCTAGATCGCACTGGGAAAACACACAGTAAGTAAACTACACTAAAGTACATGATAATCAAATTGTTGAAAACCATTGATGAAGGGGCTATCATGGTGTGTATATACAATGTACCAATAAAGATAAAAATAAATTTAAAAAAGAGTTAAACAAAAATGAAACTTTGCCCACAGAGGAAGAAAGATAAAAGTAAATGTTAATTTTGAATCAGAAACAATGCTGATGGGAAAAGATTTACTTACCAATCTAGATAATTATTTTAGACAAACACAAGCTGTGAAAATTCACCCAAAGATTTGCCCTATGAGGAATTTTCTTCAGCATGAAGGAAACTCTAATCTATACAAAAGAATGAGTTTCATTGGAAATTTTAAGTTTTTCTCATTGTCTGTTGGGAGCAATCCTATTTGGAAAAGTTAATTGGCCAATTGGGACTATGACTGGGCTGAGCTTTCCTGCCTGCAGGCCAGCTATGATATATCTGGACCTAAGAACTTGACTCTTTATCTTCACCTCTGGGAACAACAAAGACCTCAATGGTCCCACGTGCTGTGATGCTCCAGGGCAGGACTTCACGGGGACCTTCATCTATGTAATTCCTCATTCTAGGAGGTACATAGTGCCCTCTCAGTGACTGGTTGACCCATTACACTTATCATTCCTGATGTCCCAAACTACTGCCCTCTGAGTGACCGGTTACATTGTTTGCACCCAATGTACTGAATAAAAGGTGTGGCAAGCTCAGGTCTGCTGTCTTTGCTGCCCAGAGTAGCATGGACCTGGCCAAAGCTCAGTTTCTTCTCTAAGTCTCATTTCTGTCTATTTATTAATTATTTAGCCTTGGGCTGTCAGATTCACAGGACACTAGAACTTACTGCAAATGTTCTAGTTATGTCTCCTATCCCTGTTCCCTATAGTTATCTTTAAAAATAATCAAATGCTTAAAGAACTAAAATAACATACAGTATGGTACAGATAGCATGTATATGGATATGAAACAATAACATAAATTTTGGGGGGAACAATATAAGAAATGTTATAATAGTATTCAAAGTAGACCTAATAAATTGAAAGAAAATGTAAACCTGAGAGCAAAAGTTAGAAACAAAATTAATAAGCCAGTTTCAAGGAAAAAAATACCTAAAACAAAGACAAAATGACAAGTAGCAAGAAAAAAATCCTAATCCCAAAGAAAACAGAAAAAGAAGAAAAAAATAATTGGGCAAAATAAAATATATTGACATCATAAATCAAAAGCAACCCTATGCATAATTGCAACAAATGAAAAAAGTTTAACTATACCAATTAAATATCAAAGATAATCAAATAAAAAAGCAGACTCGATTATAATACTACAAAAGATACATTTTAAATATACCAACCTTTCATAAAGATTAAAAGAAGTAATGTATACCATTTGTTTTACTCATTAAGACAAAATATTTGACACCTACAATTTAAAGGAAGAAAGGTTTATTTTCCTTTATAATTTCAGAGGGTTCAGTCAGTCTACAACTGGCTGGCTTCAAGACTGAATGACATTGTAGAAACATATTGTAGAGCCAAGCTACTCATTTCATGGCATCTAGGAAGCAGAACAAAAAGGAAAAGATACACTCCAAAGACATGACTCCAGTGTTCTACCTCCTGCAACGGAGACCCAACTATGATCTCCTTAACAGACTAATCCACTGATGAGCATAGCACCTTTATAATCCAATAAATTCTCCAGGAGTTTTTTAATCTGGTCAGGTTGACAATTATGATTAACTAGAACATCATTAGAATACTAGGTATAAGGAAATTTGGGAGCTGTTTTACTGTCAAAGTGGACTTCACAAGAAGGAATATTGCTAGTACTAAGGAGAGATACTATGTAAAGATGAAAGGTAAAATAAAAATGAATAGGCATCTAATTATGTAGCAAATTTCACAGAACTGAAATGAGAATTTGACAAGGGTAATATCTTCATTAGAGATTACAACCTTGTTCTCTCAGTGACAGCTTGTACAAATAGAAATAAGTGAATGAGGACATAAAAAGTTTGAACTCCATCAAATAATTTGACCTTGCTGACATTTACAGACCACAATATCCATTAACAGCAACATGTACATTGTGTTCAAGTACACACAGAACCATAAATAGACCATATTCTAAGTCATGAAGCAGACTGAAAAGCTTTGAAATATTGAAACATTTTTCACTGAAAAATATATTAGAAATAAATTTTAAAAGTTATGTGAAATATCTTAAGATATTTTTAAAGAAAAAGTAGATTTGTAAGCATCCATGGATCAAAGAAAAATCACAAGAGAAAATATTTGCACTGAATAAGAGTCAAAACACAAATTTTTAGCTTTCACATATGAGTTGAGAACATTCAGTATTTGTCATTCAGTGTCTAATTTATTTTACTTAATGCAATGTTGTCCAGTTATGCCCATTTTGCAGCAAATGATAGTATTTCATTTTTCTTTATGGCTGAACAATATTCCATTGTTTATATATAACACATTTTTATCATATGGTGATGGACATTTTGTGTATAGAGTATAGTGCTGCAACAGTTATAGATGTGTATCTATGTTTTTGGTGTGTTGATATAACTTCCTTTGGACATATGTCTAGAAGTCAAGCAACTATATCATTAAAAAAGAATCTGAAAGAAGAGCAGAGTAGAAGAGAAATTACTAGAGGACATGCAGGGGAAAGGCAGGGGGCGAGAGACTGGATGATTAGTACCAAAATATAGTTAGATAGTAAGAATATGTTCTAGTGTTCTATACCACAGTGGGATAATTCTGGTTTACAATAACCTATTATTTATCCTGTGAATAACTAGAAGCAAAGAGTTAAAAAGCTCCAAACATATAGTGTTGGGAACAATACTGTTTGGGAGAAATAACTGCAAGGTCAAAACTGTGACCAGGCCCACCTGCAGACGGACTTTGGACTTAACTCAGCTTCACCTCTAGTCGCAACAAGGACTCAGGTGGTCCCACGTGCTGCGATGGTTCAGGGCAGAACTATGCCAGACTCTACAGAACTTCTCCATTGCTGATGTCTGCCCTGCCCAGTGGGATCTTCATCTGCATAAAGTCTCTAGGACTTTTGTTGGTGTCTGCCCTGCCCTCCCAGGTCTTTTCTGAATGTACTTAATAAAAGGTGTGGCAGGCTGGGGTCTGGAGTCTTTTGCTACCCAGAGTAGAATGGATCAGACCCAAACTCAGGTTCTCTAAACCTCATTTCTGACTAATTATTGATTATTTCATCATGTGCTGTTGACTCAGAGGAGACTAGAACTTAATGCAAAAATTCTAGTTAAGTTCCCTTCCCCTGTTTCCCACATTTGGTGCCCAATGTGGATTTAAATAGGATCTACTGGTAAATTCACCTATGAGACAAAAAACTAGATCCTAATGCAAAAGTTCTAGTTATGTTCCCTTCCCCTGTTTCCACAATATAGAAATGATACAGAGATGGAAATGCTAATTATTGTGATTTGATGATTATATATTGGATACTTCTACCCTAAAGTATGCACTTACTACATGTCAACTGAAAAGTAAACAGCTTATCAAAATTTGTGGGATTCATTTGAAGCAAGGTATAGAAGGAAGAGATTTATATCACTGAATAGACATATTAGAAAACAAAATTCAAAATCAGTGATATGGAATTCTATCATAAGAAGATAAATAGAAAATCATTTCACCTAAAACAATTTTTAAAAGGGAAACCAAGACTGGTGATGAAGCTCAAGGGTCGAAAGTGTAAAAGATTCTTGGTTGGATCACGGAAATTGAAAAAAAAAGAAATGTTAGAAACATAAGGGAGAAGGCAATGTCATGTAGAGAAACTAATAATGAAGAAAATTAATGAAATCAAAAGTTGCCAGTATCAAGAAAATGCAAAGACTCTGGATATGTCACAAATATTAAAAGGAAAATAACAGTATATTATAAATGACTATATATAAAGAGTTTTAACAAATCATTTGAAATGGCTGAAATCTCTAAAAGATGCAAATTACCAAATCTGACTCAGGGAGAAATAGAAAATTTGGATAACATTACATCAATTAAAGTAATTCAATTTGTGATCTAAAATCTCCTCACAAAGAAAAGATAAACTACATAGGTTTATTGATGATTATATCAAATATCTAAAGAAAAAATAGCACCAATAACCCCCAAATTTCATAGATTAGACAACAGCTTAGTATTTATCAAGTTATTTTATGAGAGCAGCATCAACTTGGTAACCAAACAAGATAAAGATATGACAAGAGACCAAACTGCAGACCAATATCTGCCCTGTAGAAATGTCACTGTTTCTTCTTTTAATGAGTGGTAAAGTGGGAGTACTGGTTTAAAATGTACTGAAGTATGTCATAAGGCAAGACACAATTAGCCTTATAGAAAGTCAAATTGGTGGTGTTCAAGTTTTCTATTTCCTCACTTATTTTAAATAAACAAACATACAGAGAAAGTAGCTAAGTGTTCCAATCAGGGAACTTGGAGAATGTCATTACTTATGACCATAACTGAGCTTTCTTATTACACACTAAACTCAAAAATACTAAATGTCTCATTCACTTCCATCAACCCTGGATTCAGCATACAATTTTCTAATAAATTAATGCAAACTTTTTTTTTTTGAGACAGAGTCTCTCTTTGTAGTTCAGGCTGGCTCTGAGCTCACTATGTAGCCCAGGTAAGCCTCGAACTCAGCAATCCTCCTGTCTCTGCCTCCCGAGTGCTGGGATGATAGGTGTGAGCCACCACACCTGGCACTGTGGTATGTGGTACTGATTGCTGGTAGGCATGAGTCACCATGCCCAGTATTGTATGTGGTTATCAGGGAATCAAACCAGGGGCCTTGTGCTTGCTAGGCAGGCTCCGGAACCACTGAACTAAATCTTTGGCCCAACACTGAAGGTTTGTACCAGTGTATGATACCTCTTGATTCTCATTTTTTCCATTTCTTAATGAAACCTTTTGATGGTAGAAAATTTTAATGTATTAACACTTATGCAGGAATACCTCAATTCACAAACTTAATTTGTTATATAATTTTGAAAAGATGGCCCCAGTTGTGTTTGACAGCTGATTGGAGAGTTTGCAAACAAAACCACAAATTTTCCTAACATTTCCAGACATGCCTGTGAATCAAATTATTTTCAAGCAAATGCATTAATGAATCAAGGTACTACTTTATTCTAATTTTTAAATGTCTGTGCTTTGCACTCAACATTAAAATGTAGTAGCATCTCCCAATACAGAAAGTTTCCTCATCCAAGTAGCAGCATAAGTAACTTATTCCTATAAAGGCATACTGGCCTTTTCTACTACCTCCAGCTTTTTAACACAATGACAAAAAAATCTATTCCATCATATGGATTGGTTTCCTTTTCATATTCATTTGTTCATAGTCATCAATACCGAGTTCAACTCCAAATACTCTACTGTATGGAGGAAGCTCAAAGAAAACAAATGGATTAGTTAATGTGGTTTAGAAAACTTGTTTTCTGGCTTCTCTGGAGAGACCATTAGCCAAAAAATGCCAATTCCCACCATCTGTTTAGCTTGTGTACGAATTCATTTTGTCCTTGCTTTGATAAAGCTCTATTTAAAACTCATAATCTGATTGGGCAGTTGCTTTTTTTTCTCTCTGTGTTCTTCATTATTGGTAGAGGTAGTTACTGGAAAATATTCTTCATATTGTTGTTCATTAATTTGCCCAAGTCTCTCTAAAAAATGCCAGTAGAGATGAACAAGTAATTTATGTAATAGCATTCCCTGCATAGGAAAGGATTCTCAGTGTACCATGTTAAACTACAGCACCATCTGCACTTGAAGACATTCAAATGGTAGTGCTATGTGAAGCAGTTCTACTAGAGTGCTGATCACTGCATTATACCTGCATTTTTGTTTCCTCCACTGTGTGCTAACAAAATAAAGACTGGTAGAGGCTTGAATAACCTTTCAAGTATTGAACAGAGTTGCCACGCTTTCTGTAAGCAGGGGACTCTCTCACTGACTAGGGAATGTGCCTTATAGAACGAAACCTGGGCTTGAGCCAAGTTCTTCTATATGTTACTTGTTTGAACTTAGGGAAACCATGAAGCCCATTAGGCTCTTATTTTCTCTTATATATGAAATAGCAACCAAAGAAATATAAGGGTCAAATTTAATAATGTTAAGAAATATTGCCCTCCAGTATGTGTTTGATAGACAGATTGTAGGATCTGCAATTATTTCATAGCACTCTCTAGTTTGGACTGATCCTTAATATCCATGCCATTTTCCATTCTGAAAGTGAAAGCGGCCACTTATTTAGGTAACATATATAATATACACGCACAGTATTTTGAATTTGGGCTAAATGAGACTAGAAAGACCACAGATGATTAGTGAGTTTTGGATCAGGCAAACAGATGCTTCTTAACCACTTGACATTAAGTTTTTATTTAAAATAGCGGGGCATCGTGGGCAGAAATGCTCAGTGATAACAGAGTTGTTTCAAATGTCCTTGACTGTTAAGCCAACTGAAGAAGACAGAATCAGAACTTTTATCTCTGTCTACTAAGACAGCACATCATCTTCTGAATGTGCTATCCCAAACATTCTAGAGGACCTCTGGAATTAAGGATAGAAGGTGATAATTAAACACAGGAAGAATTCTTTCCTTGAAGGCAAAGAGGTGAAAAAAATGAGTGTCCGTTGGATCAGATAATATTTCACATGAAGAAATGATTGATAAAGAAACAGAAAGTGTTTTTACTTTTTGAGTCTAGCTTTGTAAACTGGACTTACTTGTAAAGTTCTGGAAGTTCAACTGTTTTCTGGGAGAGACAGAATGGTCTGTTTAATTTGGAGTAATGTATAAGTCTATATATCCAGAAACATGGGAAGGCAAGCAACTCTTTATTGTTATTAGGATGATGAAAAGTCAGAGAGAGGCATGATTCATGATGGGTCTGTCTCCTGAGTGAGAGGCCCCAGTCTATCCCTATCTATATCTCTTTTCTGGCAACCTGTGAAAGGTATGTGGTGTGATATGCCTGCCTGTTGGGTTTTAATGGGAGTGTAAATTAATGAACTTCTGCAAAGTTAACAGCTTGATGGGAAATCATCTTAATAGGTAAAGATTACCCTTAAATATTACATTGCACATTTATTTTTATGACTGTCTCACAGAAGTACTTTCCAGAGAGGTGTGTGCCAGAAAGCACTATGGATTTGAGAGTCCTTTGTTGCCTTTGGTACAGTCTCACTAGGCCAACATCTGAAATGTGAAGGATTCGTCCTGCAGCAAGAACTTTATGAAAAATACCAAGGAAAAGAGTTTGTGAATGACATCACACTCTTGCTCTTGATTCTCAAGTAACAAGTGTATGACAAATACATTTTGTTTCAGCAACTTTGATTGAATAGGGTCCAATGAGGAATCAAGCCCTAGAGGGTCTTTCTTGTCAGGAGACTCCTCCAGTTGGTTCAAAGTCCTGGTCCATTATCTGGGGAATTTGTAATTACTTCATTCCAAGGAGCAGCTGGATCCAGACTTTGACCTTCCATCCTAGGAGAATGAGGCCTGTAGCTCACTGCTATCTGGAAGTGTAATTTCTCATTGATGGTGTTGACCTTCAGAAGGATCCTGTTTTTTGCAAATCTTTCAAGGGCCGACCCCGTCTGCCTACATGTGTCTAGCTGGCTTTTCAACCTGTAATATTCCCCCCTCTGAAGAGGTGCCTGACTGCCATGAGGGGCAAAGAGCAGCCTAACATCTTCAGGCTAGAAAGGGGTGTAGTTGTAATGGCAGTCAGGGTCGCTCTGCAGAGGGCCTATCTATAGGTCCTTGATAGACTCCATGAGTTGTTATCTTAGGTAGGTGTATCACCTTGAGTCTGGAGGAGACAAAAGTAAGGAAGCAGTTAAGGATACATGGAATTTTGTAAGGAAATACTGTTGTGCCACACTGCTGGATACATTACTACTGATGAAAATAACCAAACTTAGAATTTTTTCAAGGAGTTAGGCTATTACCCTCACCCTTTCAGGGACTGTCCATGGCTCTTTTTTCATTGTTCATCATTACTTAGGCAAGGAACCTTGACTGAGACTGGGTTGGCACTGTCAAGTACAGTGTTTTACAGAGTGAAGAAAAGAAAGAGCTCAAAATCTTCCTTCTACAGCACTTAGATTCTTGTTAGGAAGCACATGTGAAAAAGTGATTTGAGAACAACTGCAAGTAACACAGTATGTACACAACTTCATGCTCTAAACTGAAATTTCATGTGAGGATTTAGAGCACCACAAGTGACAAAAGTGGGATATTTATTGATTGATTTTTTTTCTTAACAGTTGCTCTGACATCACTGTCACCAACCACCGGCATTGCTGAACCCCTTTGTGGCTGTCTAGGAGAAGAGGAGACATTCATGTCAAAACAGAGACGTAGGCATGAAGAGGAATGAGTGCTCAACACCAAGCATGTCCAGGCATATAGGTGTGCGAGGAGTGGAGAAGGCAGAAGTTCAGAGGCCCTAAAAGGAAAGGAAAAGTTCTCATGCAGGATCCTGCTCTCAAGATGTTCTGTAAAGATTTGCTATAGATAAGGTAAAGCAAAGGATGTCAGGCTAGGGAATCAGCAGAGACACAAGGTCTAGTTTTCCAGAAGGTAATGGGGGACAATTTTGAAGAATGAGGAACCCAACTGTAGGAGGCCACAGATGACACATTAAGGAAGGAGTTTGTCTTTATCCTATAGACTTTTGGGTCCTACTGAGTACTTGTGCATGAAAGAGGAGAGGGGTTCACTTTCTAAAATGTTTTCAGCAATATTAATTTGACATCAGGTCTAAATTCTACGTATTAATGATGATAGGGCAATGATCATGTTTTATATACATATGGAGACAAAGCCTGGAGATATAAATTGCAGGAAAAAGAAGTGAGTACAGCTCATATCCTTGTGTTTGCTGTGGAATTTACAGAAAGCAATGCACTACATTTAAAAGTAAAAACCCAAGGATATTGTTAAATTAAAATCAATAGGCCAGGCTTTGCTGATTTGGGGTATTTGGCCTCTTGTTCCACTTCCATGATTTAAAGGAAATATAGGAACAAGGTGAATATTGATTTCTTCATTTAATTATGCATGAGAAAGAAGTCTTACATGCCAAGGAATCTCTTTCATTTTTAATACCTAAATACACCTAAAATCTAATTTATAGCCAAGTTAACAATTCTATAACTTTAAAGTGAATTTGAATAAAACAAGCTCTTATCCCCAGTGGTAAATTTTTTTTTATTTTCTATGCTTCCTTCCAGATGTAATCCTTACATATGACTTATTTTACATAATTGTCATTACAACCATTTATGTAACTGTCATTAAAATCCTTGTATTATATGAATGTGTTTCAAAAGAAAACTTGTCCATAAAATAAAGTTGTTGTAAAATGCAGTTAAAAATAAAAATGCTTTTTTTTGAGAGAGAGAGACTGTAGTTTTGTAGTTCAGACTGGCCCTGAGCTCACTATTTAGCCCAGGCAAGCCTCGAACTCAGCAATCTTCCTGCCTCTGCCTCCCAAGTGCTGGGATTACAGGCGTGAGCCACCATGTCCGGCTCTGTGGTATGTGGTATTGATTGCTGGTGAGCGTGAGTCTCCACGCCCAGCATTGTATGTGGTTACAGGGCATCGAACTCAGGACCTTGCGCTTGCTAGGCAAGCGCTGGAAGGACTGAGCTAAATCTCTGGCCCAAACTTGCCATTTTGACTCAAGTTTGCTTTGACTCCTCAAACTTTCCTTAAACTATACTTAAGTGGGCAACACTCAAATATTGTACAAATTTTTAGAAGGCTCTCATATATGTCTCAAGTCTAAGATTTGGCACTCTAAGAAATAAACTGTTGCTAATTTTAGGATCATTATACTTCTCACAGATAGATTAAAATATCCTATAAGTTCTTTTCCTAAATAGTTGTGATACTTATTTAATTCTTCCAATAATGGTAACTACCTTTATTGTATGTTTATCAAATTTCAAGCACTATGCTATACAATTTATATGTATTAATTATCTTATATATTCCTTACAGAATGTGAATAGGATAGGAATTATCTTCATATTACATACAATGAAATTAGTGCTAGAAATATCCCTGGAGACCATAAATTTAGTTATGGAGAGTAGGGTTTAAAATTAGATCAGCCTTATTTTTATGTGTGAACTGTTAACTGATGCTTACCCTTCTATTTCAATTTTGAAAGGAAAATGAGCTATTTTTGCTCCTCTAATTTAGCTCCTTACCCCTAATTCCCATGTAACATTATTATATTAGCAGCAGCAGCAGCAGCAGCAGCAGCAGCAGCAGCAGCAGCAGCAGCAGCAGCAGCAGCAGCAGCAGCAGCAGCAGCAGCAGCAGCAGCAGCAGCAGCAGCAGCAATACTGCAGAATCCTTGACTGGACTGATCAGTGGGGTGTGAACAACTGTGGCTAATCCTAATTGTGTGACTCTTGAGGGAAGTGGGCACATTGGGACACTCTTTTTGAAAACTTTGGAGGTTTCTTCTTAACTTTGAAAAGTAAATTTTTTCCCCAGCGGTTTTAGCCCAAGTTTCCTACTGCTGAGAATCTCTTATTCGCATAATCTATTTTCTTTCTGCATTACAACACCTGTTGAGGTTAGTGGTCTAAGTAGGTGCATAAATACATCTTTCATCCCATTAGTCCTTTGACAAACACTGATATATATTTTTATATGTCTGTTACTATACTTGATCAGTTTTGTCACTCTCAACTATGTTAACACAGATATCTTCTTTTTCTTTTATTGAAAGTTCTTTTCTTTTTTATTCTAGTGCTGCTCATTTCTTTGTAGTGCAACTTTAAGAAAATGAAAACTCTCTTAGCATTCATCTCTTGGGCACTCTGGACTATCCGTGTTAGACGCTTTTTGGTCATTTTCCTAATAAGCTACGAGTACCAGAGAAGATGTCTTTTCTGTTCCTGTAATTTTGCACTTCGTGGGTCAGGGTGATCTTCCTAAATTGAGCTGTGCAGTTACAATAAAACAAGACTCAAGCTGAAAAAGAACTCCAAATATTTTTGAATGCTCTACTGTTACTATCTTGAAGCTCTTAATGTTATTTGCTAGACCTGGATAGGGCCATGGCCCACCACAGCCAGGGAGAACTGTGTTCACACAAATAGTTCCTTCCAGCCTCCTAGATTCCCCCTATATTGAGCTAAAAGAGAATGGAAGATGAATGGTTACTTCTCTGTGTTCAATAAAAGTCTTCTCTCCGATGACCATCATTAAACCACCTTGAGGTAACTACTATTTTGCGAACATTCTTGCTATCAGACGTTTTATGTATAAGGTGATAAAATCAGCAAACACAAGTTTCATTTAGCTTGACTACTCACAGGCTGATCTTATTATGTCAATTAGAGTATTTGGACTTCAGTTTTTTATATATAATGTGGAAATAGTACATTTGGCTATACCTGAAAGAGTGTTTGAAAGACTTAAGTGAAATAATGTATTTGAAAACATTCAGATACTATTCTAGCTTTTGGAGTAAGTATAACTTTCCACTGTCTATGTACATTAGATTAAAGTTTTCCTAATTAATACAACAAATGATGACTATAAAAGCAAATAACTAAGTTATTTTTAAGTGCACAAAGAAATACAGCAAAAAGAAACAAAATCTTGCAGAGAATGAATGGGATGTTTTGTGTTGGAATTTATCAATGCAATCAACTGACCACTGTAGGCAGCAATCCTATTGGGAAAATTAACTGGACAATTGGGATTATGACTGGGCCGAGCTTTCCTGCCTGAAGACCAGCTATAACATGTGGGGACCCAAGGACTTGGGTCTTTGTCTTTGACCCGGGAAACAACAAATATCCCAAGTGATGTGATGCTCCAGGGCAGAACTACACTGAGACCTTCACCTATGTAGTTCCTTATTGTTCTGATGTACCAAAAATGCTGCCCTCTAAGAGACCTGTTGCATTTGTTAGTCTTGAGATACAAACCATCTAGTGACCTGTTACATTTGTTACTTCTGATGTCTTGAAACTACTGCCCTCTGAGTGACTTGTAATATTGCTGGCTCAGGAGGTACTGAATAAAAGGTGTAGTAACCTCAGGTCTGCCATCTTTGCTGCCCAGAGTAGCATGGGTTAGATCCAAGGTCAGGTTCCTCTCTAAGTCTCATTTCTGCCTATTTTGCCCTGTGCCATAGGACTCACAGAAGAGTAGAACTTAATGCAAAAGTTCTAGTTACTTCCCTTCCCCTGGATGGATACAAACCATCATCATGTTTTCAAGTTCTTGTTACACTTCTCACTATTTTAAGTAAAATTAGAATCCCAAGAGATTTAGGTTTTAGCTACAAATCTATTGCCTTCTTGTGCAACAGGAAGTGAAATGGAGTGAAACTGAAGACATTTGGGAGGAATTTGGGCCTAGTTGTCCAAATTCCAAATGTTATGTATGTGATATTTTGCGTGTCCTATTTGTTGACAGCGGATGTGAAATTCTTGTTGATTTTAAGAAAGAAAGAAATGTACAAAATGGCATTTCTTCTGTATCTCAGGAGACTGTCAGTCTGTCATTCTCTTTTCCTTTTCTTGTCGGTTATGGGCAGTTTCACCATTATAACTCTTATTGATGATCATTTCTTTTAAGCCGGAGGAGCCTGTGCCCACTAGAACTGCCAGTCTCCTGTCCTGTTGGCCAGTATCAGGTGAATAAACTAGCCATTTTTTTGAAGATTGTATGCTTAAATATATTTCTGCCTACCCCCCGTGGCTGTTCTGACAGTTTTTTGGGAGAGAGGGTTCATTCACTGGTTAGCACAGTGCCTTCAGTTATAGGGTTACTTGGTATATTTTTAGAGTCAAATGTGAATATCTGATTTATAAGGTGCATTTTGTGTCTGTTTCACTCAATGTCAGAATTTGCCTTTTACTTAAAATATTTCCAAGTTATTAGACAACTAGAAGCACCATATACTAGTTCAAAAATTTATGGGGAGGGGTAGACGTCTCATCATCCCTGCCAAAGCTAATGTGTTTCCATAAGTTACTTCTGCATACGAACAATCTGTACAGTTTGACCCTTAAAATGCTCAGAAACATTGATCCACCACTTGCGGCCTTATTTTTTTTTTATCATATACATATGGTTACCCAGTGTAAAATAAAAAGTTAAAAAGCAATTTTTACAGTTCCTTATACTTTGTTTCACTTTGCCACATCACCAGAAACCATTCATAAGTGAATCAGCAGATTCTTATGGCGTACCCTGTGGTCTTCCCACAGACCCTGCCTTAGTACTTTGGCTATTCTTTGAAAGGCAGTAACCCTTTTGGATAACATCCTCTAATGTGTTTCACTAGATTTGTCAAACTAGCTTTCACTACAGATGCTCCAAGGTGTACACATTGAAGCTTTTTGAAAGGTACATGTGTGCACAACCTTAAGGAAAATATACCCCCGTTCGCAGCATTAATGACAAAAATGAAACAAAGTGGAACAATTCCACTTACCTTTAAACTAACAAAAGGATCCCTTTTTTGACTGGTTCTTCTTGAGACTGAAAATAAAGGCTGCTACTGGCAAAGCCAGATGTGTGTAGAGCCTCATGGAATAGATGCCTTCACTCAAGAGGGTGGCTGTCTAAGATGAAGGAAAGAGTAAAGTGTATGAGAGCAGTTGGCTCCACCAATGACAATGTGGGCACAAGGTGAGTTATTTTTTTTTTTTTTTGAGACAGGGTCTCACTTTGTAGTTCAGGCTGGCCCTGAGCTCACTATGTATCCACCTCTCTCTGCCTCCCGAGTGCTGGGATGGCAGGCATGAGCCACCACACCCGGCACTGTGGTATGTGGTATTGATTGCTGGTGGGCATGAGTCTCCACGCCCAGCATTGTATGTGGTTACCGGGGATCGAACTCAGGACCTTGCACTTGCGAGGCAGGCGCCGGAACCACTGAGCTAATCCTCCGGGCCAAGGTGAGTTATTTTTGCTCCCTTGGCTTCCAATTTTTCATCTGAAAAGGGAGAGGACTGGGGTTTCCGGGAGAAACAAGCTTTGATACAGAAATGATAGATTCTGCAAAGAGCGGAGACCAAAAAACAAAAAAAACAAAAACCCAAAAGCTTGGTTTATATAGACAGGTAGCCTGGGTACAAATTCTGTCTACCATTTGCTGGTTGAGTGGCTTCAGGGAAGTTGCTCAAATCTCTATTATCAGTTTCCTCATTCACAGAAATGGAACAGAGTACCAACTTTACAGCATTGTAATGGTAAAATGAACTCACAGAATGACTTTAATCCATTTCTGGGATGCTGCCAGTACTTACTAAATTGTAGCTAATGTTATGAGTGGTCTGTAAGCTAAGACAGGTCCAGAATTACTCATTAGGGAGTTTCAGAAAGACTTACATATCAGACCCCTAATGGCCTCTCAACCATCTTCATACCAAACATGGGGTCATTGTCTTTTGCTTCTGAGTAGAATATTCCTCGCTTGATCTCCCACCATATGCACTACACACATCCTACAGCTCTCACCCTCTCAGAGTGCTTCATGCAAACCACAATGGACGTCTACAGATGTGCTATATGAGGGGCACATACAACTCACAATACATCATTCAACACACATCCCTTCCCCTAGCATATGATCTCCCTCTTTCTCTTGCTTGTTTCTTGATCACTAAATGTGATAATGACACTGACAACACATAGGTTTAGGACAGTGGACTGTGCCCACACTGTGCCCTAACAGGCTGCCTTTTCCACATTTCTGGAAGCATTGTCCCTTGTCATGGAAGTAGTGTGCTCTGGCTGGCCTCCCATTGCCTCTCTTCCGCTGGCTGCCAAGCAAATGAGAATGCCTGGCATTATCTGACTGGGTGAGACCTTTGTTACCTGAAGTTCATAGTGCTTCACTTTCTAGCTCTGTGTGGGAGTCCAGTTACAGGAAGATCCCTTTCAGCATCTCCATCACCGCACTGACTGCTCCTCACAAGAGTGATCCGCACTCCTTGCCCACACCTCTCTGCTACTTCTGTGGCCAGTGTAAACTGTGAGTTGTCCTACACAGCATATCATTTTATTCTATAGTTTGAATCCAAGTGCTAATTATTGGGCTAGAAGAGCAGGGTATCATAGCTGTAGCACAAGCTTCTTTGGATATCCTGAATTCTGTGCAACACAGACTGAAGCCTCAGGACAGGGGCCATGATCAGTGAAAAGCAAGAAAGGATGCTACTTACTGGAAATTCCATTTAAGAAAGTGACCACCACTCCCTTTTCCCAGCCACTAGCAAATATAGTGGCTGTCTTTCTGGGGTTATCAAGCATTGAAGTAGCACCCACTGGTTTCACATTTTCTTTCACTTTAGAAAATCTCTTTCTCCTCAGTGCTCTGTCAGTTGATATGAGGAGCAGTAACACAGATGCGAAGATGCCATGGGGAAAGCATCAGCCTCTACTTGGCCACAGTCCTGCTGCAAAACCTCACATAAGACACTGCACCTCCTACTCAGTGTCACATTCGGTTAGCACTGCAGAGTTCTGGGCCATGTTTTAGGGCTTATTGTCTCATTTGAGGTATATCCGCTAACTTCAAAATGGAAAAGAGCCTATGTCTTGTCTGAATCATGGCCCTGATGTAATCATGAATCAGGACATCGAGGAAGGGAAAGTAACTCTCAATGCACCCAATCTTGATTTCTTCCCTAAATGAAGGTGTCTGAAGACTGACTTTTTGGAGTTGACAAGAGTTCTTGGAGAGACCAGGAGTGGGAGACGAAGAAACCCCAGTTTTCCCATTGGAGGACCCAGCTTATGGTCCTGATGCTTTAGCCACTTTTTACAGATCCAGTCACACCTCTTCTCAGGACAATGCCTCTTAAATATTAAAAAAAAAAAAAGAAAGCAGGTGTAGATGCACCCTAAGATGTTCTAAGTACAGCAGCTGATTGTTCCAGGGTTTCACATAAGAAATAACTCATTTTAGAGTCACACACTATTTTAAATCTTGGACCAGTGTTTGGTTGCCACTAGAAACAAGGAAACAGACATATATGGCTATCCTTACTGCTCCCACCAATCTCCAGGTGCACATAGGTCTTGCTTACAGTGTCACTAGGATCACCTTTGTGTCTGGACAAAAGCATGTTAGTATTGTTATTCTACTGCATAAGAAAACCTCTGGATATCTCATAAACAAAAGGAACACGTGACCCCATTAGGTGCTCCCACTGTCAACCAGACCAATATCTGATCACGTGAATTGATAGATGTGGAGGGACTATATAAAATACAAAGTATGGTGCTAATGAGAACAGTTACTGAAATAGTAAAATATATATCCAGATAAGAGTATTGATGAAACACTGGGGTTAGTTCTTGCCACTCTGTTGAAAGAGATAATTGATCATAGTATCCACATAAGTACAGGAACATTACCCAGCACTTTGTACTGATAACCTCCTCCCTGCCTGAGAGAAAAAAAATAGTTATCTAGACTTTTGTCCTATACCACTTAATTCAGTTTCAGTTAAAGTTTTAGATCTTCTTCAATAAGAAAATGCCAGTTTCTCTAATCTGTAATCTAGTTATATAATGCCTTGCTAAACTGATTGAAATTGATTAAAATGAGGAATGATTGCTGTTTAAAAATGAACAAAGATGAAAATGATTAGATTTCTATGCTTCAGGTTATACTTAAAGATTGAATCACTTCATCTTGATTGAATAAAGGACACTGAGCAATTCTAAAGTTATTCTGAGTCTAAACATTGCTTTTTGGAATGCTTCAGCACAAAATATCACTGCCACTTCTGTTTTACAAGAACAGATTTATTTTAATGCATAGATAATGTACTTTATAGAGGCTTTTAAATCATAGGCACTTGCATAGATATTTATTTACAACTGTTTTCGCTAAACAAAAATAGAAAAGGTTTAGCTGACTTTTAAACACTTGGCATTTCCCAATTTGAGTACTGAGAATTATGACCATAAAGTTCCTCATTTATATAACCAAGAGGTAGTAGTATTTTATGCATTATGTATTCACAGTACCATGTGTTGTTTAACAATAAAACATGATATGTGTAAAGGAAATATGTAACAATTATTTGTCTTATCTAAATGGCTACATCAGTGATAACCACTAAAAAGTATTCATAAATATGATAGTTCCTTGAAAACAGCAATCACAAGCCCTCAAAAAATAAAAACTAGAAACCACAATTTATTGCCACTAGTGAGTTTATTGTAACTCTGGAAATCCACATACATCTATCTCAGCAATCATTTGTTTTCTGGTAAAGATTTGCATCCTTCTCAAATATATATGAAAAATAAATTTAAAAAACCATAGTCCTTTGATGTCCCAAATAAGATCTCTTGTTTCCATATAAAAATAATTCAGAAAAACATCCAAAGAATTAAATATAGATTAACATAATCTTTTTTTTTTTTTTTAGACAGGGTCTCACTTGTAGTTCAGGCTAGCTCTGAGCTCACTATGTAGCCCAGGCTAAGCCTCGAACTCAGCAATCCTCCTGTCTCTGCCTCCCAAGTGCTGGGATTACAGGTGTGAGCCACCACGCCCAGCTAGATTAACATAATCTTAACAAATGTTTACTATTTAAATAATTTTGAATTTAAACTCTTGTTGCCTCTCAAGACTTTTTTTTTTTTTTTTT
>PVIC010007911.1:0-18567 GCA_004025085.1 Thryonomys swinderianus | reverse complement strand
TATAAAACTACTTTTATTGAGAACAATAGCATAAATCCATCTGAGCAGCCAAGAATGGGTATTCATAATGTGAATTCTTTTTTAAAAATAGTTTAAATAGGGCCGGAGGGTTAGCTCAGTGGTTCCAGCGCCTGCCTCACAAGTGCAAGGTCCTGAGTTCAATCCCCGGTAACCACATACAATGCTGGGCGTGGTGACTCACGCCCACCAGCAATCAATACCACATACCACAGTGCCAGGCGTGGTGGCTCACGCCTGTAATCCCAGCATTCAGGAGGCAGAGACAGGAGGATTGCTGAGTTCCAGGCTTGCCTGGACTACATAGTGAGCTCAGAGCCAGTCTGAACTACAAAGCGAGACCCTGTCTCAAAAAAAAAAAAAAACGTTTGAATAGAAATTGAATACTCTCAATTTGGCCTTATAGAAGTTAAGTAGATCAGACTTTCTGTCACTCATAGAAAAACTTGTTATTTTAATAAATTGTGTTAGTCAAGATTTCTAAAATCTGAGCCTCCCCAGAACTGTTAGTGATTAGAATCTGTGCAATCTAACTGTATAGAGCACTGTGCACATTACAAAAGTCATTGGAAAACTCATATAGGGCAGTTAGATCATCAATATCTGACACAACCCAAATCTTTCCATCTTTCAATTTCTAAGAAAAGTATTAAACAGATTAGACTTAATGTTGGCAGTTCTAACTGTGGGCATAGAATTATTTCAAACCTATTTTATTTGTTCTTCTATATTTCTTTTTAAATCCAAAGTTGTGATTATTACAGAGTATTGAGCATTTCTTACATATATGGCATGAACAGCGAACACTCTCTCAGGGTCTTTAGATGCAGTCCTTATTTGGGAAAATCTGATATTATACATGGACAAGGTTCAAAGCATGTATGCTGTCATCTTTCACAAAGTGAAATAAAAGTTTATTTTAATAAAATGGCAACCTCTTCTTACAAGTGAATTCTGTGGTTGTGTTGTGATGCTTTGTGCTTCACCAAACCATCACATTCCCCTGTGGACAGATATTCCTCTCAAATACTCAGTTTCCCTCATGGCTCCATTTTCCCACCTCAACGAACAATTTATTTCAGGGAAAAGGTGCATTAGTCAGGAAGAGGCGGACATAGCAAGAAGGACACCAGCATTTTGGGGGCTATTTACAATATGCTAGACCATTTGGCTAGTGCTTTATACTGATTGATCTGTGAATTCTTATGACAATAACTGCAGAACTGGAACTGTTACTATCACTATTTGACAAATGAGGAAACCAAGATCCAGACAACTGACATGACTTTTTCCATTCACATAGCTGACAAGTGCCAAATATACAACAGACTCCTATATGTAGAAGGCGGTACCACCAGTTGCATTGTATGTAAAACACAAGCATCAATTCTTTTACTTCTAGTGATTCTGTGAAGCAAGCACTAATTGTATTTCCATTGTGCAGACAAACAAACGGAGACACAAAAGTTATGTAACCCATCTAAGGCATATGGCTGGTGAAGTGGGGTAAAATACGGGTCTACTATAGTTTGGTCTGGGTGTGCCTCAAAGGGCTGGCTATGTGTTAAAGTCTTAGTCCTTGACTTGGCATTGTCAGGAAGTGGTAGAATCTTTAAGAGATAAGGTCTGGGGGGAGGATATTGGGGCATATTCTTGAGGAGCTCTCAGTACTTCAGCACCTCTTCCCTTCTCCCTCTTGACTTCTTTGCTACCACAAGGTGAGCACCTTGTTCCTCCACCTACACCCAACATGATGTACTGCCCCAGCACAAGCCCTAAAGCAAGGATGAAATTGGGCATGGAATGAAACCTCCATTTTATGAATCAAGATTCTCTTTCTTCATGTATATAAGGGGTGGGGGGTTGCAGGTGGGTAGGGATGTGGGTAAAAATGAGAATTAACTTGTGTCATATACTGGTACAAATTCCCCAATGTTGTGCGTGATTGTGAGCTGTATATAAAATATACCAATAAAGAATTCAACTAAACAGGATAAGCTTTCTTTTTTAAAAAAAGTTGATTATCTCAGTTAATTTTTATAGTAATGAAACACTAACTGACACAAGGTCTCTTAACTGAACTCTTTTTTTTTTTTTTTTGAGACAGGGTCTCGCTTTGTAGTTCAGGCTGGCCCTGAGCTCACTATGTAGCCCAGGCAAGCCTCGAACTCAGCAATCCTCCTGCCTCTGCCTCCCGAGTGCTGGGATGACAGGCGTGAGCCACCACGCCCAGCACTGTGGTATGTGGCATTGATTGCTGGTGGGCGTGAGTCTCCATGCCCAGCATTGTATGTGGTTACCGGGGATTGAACTCAGGACCTTGCGCTTGCGAGGCAGGCGCTGGAACCACTGAGCCAACCCTCCAGCCCTTAACTGAACTCTTAAGTGCCCTGCTTTAAAGTAAAAGATATAAGTGCACATGTGTTCTGATGATGACACAATCTGTGAAAATAACTTCAAATAATCTTGGAGCCCTCCAAGATGTGAAATATGACTTCATACCTGCAATGGGTAGTCCATTTAAAAGAATCTGGGGTTCTCTCTCTACACAAACTAGTATGTTCCTCCCTTGCCCAATTAAAGTGATTAGCTTTGTCCCTTGAAAGGGATTTATCCAGGAGGAAACACGCTAGCATCAACCTCTTGGCTTAGAATCTTCTTAACTGAAGAGTAGCATCAAAGAAGTGAAAATCTTGCCCACGTGTCCTCATTCTTCGCATAGGGATAGTAACAATTCCTACCGCAAATCATTGTTGGGGGATTCACAGACTAAGTAAAGTACTTAGAGAAGTGTCTCATGTGTTATGAACAAATAACATAGAAGTGATTTCTTTTCAGTACTCATAGTACAATAGACATTTCAAGGAGTGAGTTGTTTTTGTTGAGAGGGAGTAGGGAAATCCAGCCCTAAGTATTTGTACTCAGAGGGATAAACCATTAAAGAGCAACATTACATATCCAAATATATAAATAAGAATGAATTAGAAATGGCATAATTTCATACAGATGGAGAGAAAGAGAAATTATTTGCAAAAAGCTTTGAATTTTTGGATTACAGTACAGACTATCTAGCATCTTTCTCCAAGCAAAAAGGCAGTTATATGCTGTGAATCAGAACTAAATACAAAAGATCAAAATTTTAAAAGAATTTTTTGTATCAAAGATATGATTTCCATCCTAATCTCCAAACATTAAAAAAGATATTTGTGAACAGAGACTTCTATGCTTTGAATTACTAAAGTTGTCAGTCCTGGTATTTAAAAAATCCACTTAATGGGCAGTCCTAGATGTTTGAGCCCCCTTTCCATTTTCAGTAGGCAGCGGCATGGGTGCAGGCTTGTTTTCTCTAATTCTTTGTTGAGCAGTGAACAATCCAAAAAGATAAGTCATTTTTCATCAATCCATCTGTTTTTTTAAAAAGCATGTTGTCTAAGGAAAAATCCAATCCTTAGCAGTTGAAATTTAGGTTCAGTGGCAGGCTTGTCTTTGTAAACCTAAGTACTAAATCTCATCCATCAGCATATGCACTAGAAATTTACTGCAAGCTAGTCTGTAGGTCTGTGCCTTACACGATGCAGTATATTGCTTGTATACACAGAAAATTCACCTCAGAGGTTTTCTGTTCAAGCACTATGGACATGAGTAATTTCAGCCAAAGTAAAAGCAATGGAGAGACGGCTTCAAGTCACGACTCTGTCTCTATGACCTTGGACAAGTGATTTAGCCTCTCATGCCTCAGTGTTCACATGTATAAAATAGGATTTTGTTTCAATTTTATTTTATATTTAATTTATTTTGATTCAGGTACCAAACAGGTGTTTAAAGAGCACTTATTACATTCTAAGCACTACAGATGTTGTGGTGAACAAGTAAAAGCCCTTGTGTTCAAGGGGCCTTCATACTGTGTAGAAGACAGTCAATATGTATGGAAATAAATAATAAGCTATATAATTTCAAGGTTGCATGTTTTCTGAGAAAACTGACAAAAGGAATAGAAGGAGATGAAGAGGATGGATGACCTAAATTTATATAATGTTCCCAGATGATTTCCTTGAGGAAGAGATTTATAAGCATAGACACAAATGAAACAAGGAATTTAGCCATGCAGAGGTTTGGAGAAGACAATTCCAGGATGGAGACAGAAAGTACATAGATTCTAAACTGAAAGTGCTTAATATGTTGGAGCAGCAGACAGAAAGTTGGAGCAGACCGAGGAAAGCCAAGAGCACTAAGGGATATAGCTTCATCACAGAAAGTCTTTTGGTCCCTGGTAAGAAGCTTGGGTTTTATTCTAAATATGATATGTAGCTATCAAGGGCCTAAGGAAAATTGTGACTCAGTTACATTTTGCAAAGGATGACTGCTGTGCCAAAAAAAAAAAAAAATGCAGGGGAAGAGGAGAGAAACAGAGCAGTCACGAAGCTATTACAATAACCCAGGGAGGAAATCATGTTGGCTGAGACCCAGATTGGCTACACACCGATGCTACAAACTGATCTGATGAAGTATATACTTGGGAAGCAGAGCCAATAGTTTCTTGATAGATTGTGTATGGTGCGCAAGGGAAAGGTGTCAGAGATAATTCTGAGGTCTTAGGCTGAGCAAGTCAAACACTTGATTTAGTATCCACTTAGGTAGGGAAGACTGACAGCCTAGTTCTGGAGAAGAATCACAAGTTCTTGTAGACATACAGAAGTTGACATTCTCATTAGATATTTAAGTGGAAGTGTTGAAGCAGTAGTTTGAATATGTGCACCAGGTATTTTAAAAAGAACGTTCAGATATGGAGAGACAGATTTGTGGATTTTCAGTGTATAGATGCTTTTTGAAGCCACGGAGATGGAAAAGATCAATTATTGAGCCGATCAGGGTGATGCACACCTGTAATAGCAGAGAGTTAAGAGTCTGAGCAGGATTGAACTCCAGGCAGCCTAGGAAGTTAACAGAAGCCTCTTTCTCATGTCCATGAAAGTCACCCCTTAATGGTGAATGTATAGATAGAGAAAAAGAGTCTAAAGACTGAACATGGATCACAACTGCATTAAGAAGCTAAACAGATTAAAAAGACCTCCCCCCAACAAAGCCTGAGAAGTAATAACTAGTTAGATTAAGAGGTAGGAAGAGGAACAACAATAATAAAAAAAGAATACTGTTTCAGAAGGAAATGTTATAAAGTGAGGTGTGGGGCAATGAACAGTACCAAACTTGAGAATTAGATGGCAGACCGAGTCACACAGAAGTGCTTGAGAAATATAATAATGGCAGTTGCTGGAAAATGTTCAGTGAAGCCTACTTCTTCTTGCTGTTGTTTTGTTTTGAGTTAGGGTCTCACCAACTGTTTAGGCTGCCTTTGAACTCACTGTGTGTCTCAGGCAGGCCTCCAACTTGTGATGATCCATTTGCCTCGGTCTCCTGAGTGGTGGTAACATAGCCAGGATGAAGCCTATTATTTGAGGAGACAGTGGAAGGCAAAGAAGGAGAGACAGTAAATATTTATAACCATTGCAAAGAATTTTACAGTGAATAATAGCAGAATGGGAAAACCACTGGTATTACTGGATTATAATGAAAATGATTTCTAAACCATTTATATACAAATAATTAGGCAATGATAAAAATGAATTAATTTCTAATGTCCATAACTGGAAAACTCATTTTATGCATTCCTGAATATTCACATGGTATGAAAGTTCATTAATAATTTTTCTTGAGCACATTGTCTGTATTTTAAACACATGATAGCCTTTACCGAGTCAAGGAGCTTTTACAAGAAACACCAACACTTTGCTTGATGCTTGTTGGCAGGTCTTTGTTCACTGATCCCCAAAATCAAAGACAGTGTCTGTATTTTCCCATTTGTCTATGTTCCCTCATATATAACTACCTAGGGGGACAATAGTTTCTCTTTAGTCTTTAGGAAAAGCTTAAGATCTGTGAGGAATCTAAAACAGGATAGTCCAAATTCTGCAGAGTGGCTTCAAATCAATTTAATATCTCTAGAAGGGGGTACAGTAGATTAGAGAACAAAGTGTATCCTGACTTCTTTCCTTTTTTAATGTGACAATCATGGAATGAAGAGGGAAATGCAACTTACATAGGAATGCAACTTTCAAAAAGACATGGAAGGGTAGATGTGTAATTGTCATTTTTCCCATTCCAAGACATCTAATGAATTCTTTGATACCTAACCCCATTATTTTAAAAGATGGGAGTACTAGCAGAGTTTATGTTGCATACATCTGATAACATGAAATAGTTCTATAGGTTTGGGCAATCACCAATATTCTCTTTATTCTTAAATAATGCCTTGTATATATGGAATTTGATTTATTACAAAATAAATATTAATTGTCATCTCAAGGGTTTACCTGGAAGCCGTGGTATAAACCAACTCAACTGAAAAAGAGGAAGACTCCTGTCTCTAGATGCAAAACTTATAGCTTACACACACACATGCACACAGATGCATGCACGCATACAAACATGCACAAATGATTTGTGCTGTCTAACAGGTAAATGTAACTCTAGATAATGTTCTTCATGGGGAAACATAGTCAACAAATCCATAAACTCCATTGACATATTTATTTCCAGAGCTAATTGTCCTAATTTCTCCAAACTCTTGCCTTAAAGAGTTAATGGAGAGAAAAAGAAACAAATTCTATTGCATTATAAAATTATATCCATGTTTAGAATTTGCTTTTTGTTTCTCATCAAGATGCAAGACTCACCATATATCTCTGTGTGCTGACAGCTTTAATAGGAGAAAAATAAAGCAAACAATTAGCCTTGGGGAAAGATATAAAGCAATGCACAATTCATGAATTTTCTACTCATTCATACCTGCTGTGCTTCTAATAGAGTTGATGAGATACAACAGTGAGTGTTTTTGAACAATTTTTATTAAATCTTCTAAAAAATTTTATGTTAAGATTACTTAAAAGATGACTTCTTTTTATGCTATGTATGCGAACAGCTTTTTTTGAAAAATATTAAATTCAGTAATGTCCTCGGGCTAGAGATTTAGCTCAGTGGCTCCAGCACCTGCCTCGCAAGTGCAAGGCCCTGAGTTTGATCCTGGTAACCACATACAATGCTGGGCATGGTGGCTCACGCCTGTCATCCCAGCACTTGGGAGGCAGAGACAGGAGGATTGCTGAGTTCCAGGCTTGCCTGGGCTACATAGTGAGCTGAGGGCCAGCCTGAATTATAAAGCGAGACCCTGTCTTAAAAAAAAATCAACAATATCCTTTGCCACAACTTCTTAGGTAGCCTTGGGGTGAGAATCGGGCAAATTTCATTATAGCTGCAAAAGCTCTCATTACCAACTAAATGCTCCCTCCTCTGAACAACAACAACAACACAAAACAACAAAAAACAAACAAATTCATGTGTCAAAGCTCAAATCCCCAGTGTGAGAGTATTTCTAGGTGAGACCTTGTGATTTGTTTACATCATGACGGAGGAATCTTCATAAATGAACTTGTACCTATTGAGAAAAGACTTGTACCTATTGAGAGATATGATCTGTCTTTCTTTCTAGTCTCCAACCACACTGTGAATGCATCTGGTGTAGTCTGACTCTTTTTCTGTCTTCCTGTCTCTCTTTCTCTCTCTCTCTCTCTCTCTCTCTCTCTCTCTCTCACACACACACACACACACATGGACACACATACACACACACCTCGTATAGGATACAGAAAGTAGATAACATTTACAAACCAGAATGCTAGACCTTACCACATCTCATTGCTACCACTCTATGGTATTCTGTTACATCAATAGTAACCTACATAGACTCCAACACACCCCTGCCCCACCCTGTGTGTAAGTCTTGATGAGAAACACTTTAATATATTCATGTATTGTTTATAGTAGTCAGAATTCTGAGTAGGCTCCAACTCAAGCCAGCATATGCAAAAGTGGATATTTGTTGGTTTAGTTTACTGAATATAGAAGACATAGTGGTATACCAGATGATCAGCATTGACTGAAACAAGAACTTTTACTGCCTCAATACACTTCCTTCCTTCCTTCCTTCCTTCCTTCCTTCCTTCCTTCCTTCCTTCCTTTCTTTCTTTCTTTCTTTCTTTCTTTCTTTCTTTCTTTCTTTCTTTCTTTCTTTCTTTCTTTCTTTCTTTCTTTCCCATTGCAATCTGTCTCTCAGTATACATCAATTTTATTCTCACTTTTAAAATACTGGGGAAAAAAGTTTATTAGCCCAGATTGAGTCAAGGTCTCACTTTTTATACAAATGAATGGCCCCTTATCATCATCTTTATGAAATGAAACTACTCATTGCCCTATAAAGTTTGCAAAAGCCCTGAATCTGTAGGTGTACAGCAGCGACGTAATAATGTCTGAACTAAGTGCAGAGGAAGTTACCTATCTGGGATGTGGAATTGTTCATATCTCAAACAAGATTACTAGAAAACCAAATGAAAGAAAGCAAGTGTCCAGAAATGTATACATATTCACATATATAATATAATCTTCAGTAAATCATTGTGCTTTATCTTCTGGATTCCTTTCTATACCCATAAACATCTGTGCTGTGGGTGGCAGGAGCTCATTATTTAACCTTAGCTTTGTCATCTATTCTGAAAGCTGCTGAGAAATAGAAGTGCCAAGTGAAAACCAGTTGGAAGAAGAGATTTATTCCCTATTACTACCCCTCATGTCTATATCCAAGAAGGTACCTAGAGGGTAAGTTGGTTTTGTAGACTGGCATTGCCTCCAGTAACCACGTGGAGAGCCTTGAGTGAGCAAGAGGCAGAGGTACAAAAAGGAAAGACTTCCAGTGTTGCTTGTAGCAGGTAGACCTCATCTAGCTATCCCTGCCATCTATAAAAGCAACAGTAGAGATAGGAGAAAAGCCCCAAAAAGGAAAACAAGCAAGAAACACATGCATGTTTGTATCTGACAACACTTATCCCTGTCTCATTAATCATATAAATCATTTTTCTTCTCAGAGCCAGAGATTTAGCTCTGTGGCACTATGCCTGCATGCAAGCACACCATCCTGAGCTTGAGCCTTGGAACAAAAAATCAAAACAAAACAAAAACAAGAAACAAAGACAGAAGACAGAAATCATTTTTCTTCTCTAAGAGAGAAAAAAGTAAAAAAAAATAATAAAATAAAAAGAAGGTCTTAAGATGTCTCTGATACTAATTTCTCCTGGGAGTGAAGCAAAATCTCGTGGGAAATGAGGACAGAGGATAATGTCCACTCCTCTACAAAATATTATTTCTCCTATCCATCATAATACTATGGCTACAATGTTATTTTTTTACTTTTTTCACTTTTTATATCATGAACATTTTCTGCATCACTTACATTACTTTGTAAATCATAACTGTAATGATTACATAATATCATTAGATGATCAAAACATTGCCACATACCTCACCTTCATTAAATTCTTTTGGATTACTTCCTGCGGTTACATTCTCAGAAGTCAGATTACTGGATGAAAGGCTCCACGTGGCCACGTCCAAAATGTTTATTTCAATCTACCACCAGAGAGAAAGACATGTGGCAATTAGGCAACTTCATGAGCCTCATGCTTGATCGATAACATTTTCATTTTGTCTAATTTAATAACTATAAATGAAACATCATTAATGTTCTCTTCTATTTCTTTCATTGCTGGAGGGTTTGAAAGTTTCCCCATGTGTTTGTTTACTAATAGCTTTCCTCTCATAAGTTGTTCATCTCCATTACTTGCTTACTTATTGAATGTCTTAATATTTTTCTCTCCCATTTGTGTGAACTTTTTAGATTATATGGATGTTGGCTTTTTGTTGAATTCCCTGCTCCTTCTTTTCTGGTTCCTGCTTTATAATTTCAGTCATTTTATTTTTTTAATTTGTATGGAGTCGATGCCATCCATGCTTCCCTTCAATATTTGAAGAGCTTCAAAACTGAGAATGTGATCAACTCCTTGTTCCCATGTCTTTTAAGGGATGGAGTTTAAGAAACAGGTCACAAATCCACAGAAGTTTTAGGAGAATCAAAGCAACCTTGAATTGTAAACGAATTAGTGAAGCTCTGAGTTGTTTTTTTTTTTCCCCTTATTCATGCTGAAAGAGTTTTTCTCTTTAAGCAAGCAAATGTGGATCACAGCGGGAAGTATTAACTTCTAACACTTTCCAAAGAGCACAAACCTTCTGTTATTCCATTCACATAAAATATCAGTCGACAGATGGTACTTGCCAGAAAATAGGGGAAGAAAGCATTTGAAGAGATTTATAAATTGAAAATTCCCTCGAGAAGTACCTGTCTGGTTGTATATTTAAAAGATAATAAGTTTAGGGCCATGGTAGGAAAATATGGAGATGGGAAAAAATGGAGATGGGAAAAGGAATTTTTTTAAAAAATTGAATTCTTTATTGGTACAATTTATATACATCTCACAATCACACATAACACTGGGGAATTTGTACCAATATATGACACAAGTTAATTCTCATTTTTACCCATATCCCCACCCACCCACACCTCCCCACCCCCTATATACATGCTCTTTTATTTTCTTTCTGAGAATCATATTTATCCCTTCCCCTCATTACATTCCCACACCAAATTTCCTTTGGAAATTTCCCATTCTACAAAAACTGTCATACTTTCTAGAGCTCATTTGCATCTACAGGTGCTCATATCAAAGAGAAGATCCGGTATTTGCCTATCTGTGATCTATTTGTTTCACTCATTAGCGTGGCCTCCAGGTGTATCCATTTGCACATAAATGAAAAGGAATTTTGATCCTAAGCCTGGTTCAGCTTTTAACAGCTATATGACTTTCATCAGTTACTTATTCTCTCTAGGCCTATTTTTCTTATGGTTTTAATAAGGGAATTAGGCAGGATAACTTATTAAATCCCCTTTGGCACTTATATTCTGATTTTATTCATTCATTCATTCATTCAAAAACACGTCTCAAGCCAATAATAAGTGGCAGACGTTCTGCGTCTTGCTGGGAATACAATGTTAAATAAGACACACTTTCTGTCTTGACTGATCTTTAGTGGGTGAAAGGAAAGGCCTTTGCTCTTCTACAGACAGAGACAATGTGTCCATAATTTAAATGTAAAGAAGTCACACTGTCTCTTTCTGCAGAAGGATAAAGGCTCTTGCCAAGATAAACACTTGGGAATTAGAACATGGCCTGGATTTCACCTTCCCTTTGACCCTTCAGCCAGATACCTTTGTGCAATGAACAATCTGAACGATCATATGCATCCATCCTCACTGTACCCATTTAAACCTTTGGCATATCACCTAGCTTTTCAACACATTACTGGATCCTACCTCTACCGCTGTTCTCCTCCCTGAATTCTTCTTCCATAATACAAATTTTGGCTATTATGTTCATGTGCTTGAAACACTTCTTCACCTTCTGGAAATGAATAAACCCAGGATCAGAAAGGCTAAGCGGCTGGCATGGTCACAAGCAGGACAGAGATGAGGACCCAGGTCCTCAGGCTCACAGGCCAGCCCTCCATCCTGTCTTTTAACTGGCTTGGCCACTGCATTGTCTGTTAAATTTCACTGCTCACCTTGTCTCAGAGACATTGCAACTGAAATCCTTATGTTAATTTATAGTGGCCTTCATGTGCAAATCACACTGTTACTCAGAGTTCCTTTGTAAAAACAGTGGATTCAACTACAAAACAATATTCAACAGTCAATCTCCTTGGAATGAAGACATTCTCTGAATTGGGAGAGGCTCCATTTCTCTGGCATTCATCCCAACATCTGTGCGTCGCTTCTTCTGTTAGTTTTCAAGTGCAGCTTGACAAAGAACCTCAAGCCATGGTGAAAGAGATGAATGGGTCTTACACACACCCTAAATGTCTACCATATGCCAAGCTCTATATTAGGTTCTAGGGATGCTCTAAGACTATGGTCCCTGGTTCTCACAGTTTCACGGGAAAGGCAAATGGGCAAGAGTGGTGGACTGTGAGGAAAGACTGAGTGATGTCCAGGGTACCTTGAAAGGAAAAATATTATAAGCTCAATGATATGTGCCATATACAGATATTCCATATGATGAATATGATCATTATGTATATCTAAATTATACCAATAAAATTAATGAGTGATTAAAAAGAAGAGAATAAAGCAAATCACTACAAAAGGGAAAAAACCATACTGGGCATGATGGTGAAGGCTTGTAATTCCAGCTCTCTGAGAGTCTGAGGCAAGAAGATTGCAAGTTCTAGCCCAGCTGGGGCAATTTAATGACTAAGTGATATTTGGTCTCCAAATAAAATATATAGAAATCTAGTCTGAAGGCATATTTTGGTACAGAGACAGTGAGTTCAATCCTTAGTACTATAAAAACAAAAAAACAAAAAGTCAAAAAAAGAGAGAAACAATTATGAGATTAGAATCTTGAAGTACACATGCATTTACCAATGGGAACAGGCAGAGGAAAAGAAAATAACACTCATAATAGCTAGGAAGGAAAGAAAGCTCAAAAGTCTAACAACAAAGTCTGTTTGGGTTTCTATTTAAGTTAGGATTTCCCAGAGAAACAGATCCAATAAAGTAGTAAGATGCATATGCATATATGATCAACTCTCCATATTTGCAAGCTCTGGTTTCAGGGGTTCAACAAACTGCTGACTGAATTTTTTTATTTCCAAAAAGGTAAACCTTCCTGCAGTCCCTTCCAGCCTTTCACAGGTGCAGACGCCCTGGCACTTGTGTGAGCACCACTTGCCTTGCCTCCTATCCACCTGCTGTAGAGTGAGGCCTACACTGACCACATTTATACTATTGTTTTCCTTCCCTAAATACAATTCAACAGCTACTTACACGACGCTTCCACTGTAATTCAGCGCTACAAGTAAGCAAGAGGTGATTTCAAGGAGAAGAGAAATGTGATATTTCCATGCAACATTATACCATTTTATATAAGGGCTTGAGCATTCATAGATTTTAGTCTTTGTGGAGTTATCCAGGGATACCAAGAAAGGAATATATAGGTGACCTAGGTATATGAATCTTATGGAAAGAGGAGAGAGACAGAGAGACAGAAACAGGGAGATAGGAGACAGAGAGGGATTTTAAGAGCTGACTCAGACTATTGCTGTTACTGGCAAGTCGAAACCTTCAGGGTAGGCCAATCAGTCAGGAACCCAGAGAAGACTTGGTGTTGCAGTTTGAGCTGAAGGGAACTTGCGGGCAGAACTTCTTGTGTCTCAGAAAGGCTCAGTCTTTTCTATTCAAGTCTTCAACTGTTTAAATGAGAGTGGTTCACATTATAAAGGCTACTCTGAGTCCACTCATTTATGTGCTAATCACATCTAAAAATTACCTTCTCAGAAATCTCCAGAATCACGTTTCACTAAGTGTCTGGGCACTGTGACTTAGCAAAGCTGACACATAAAACTATTGCATTTGCTAAACATGCCAGAGTATGTCTAGAGAGAACTCAGGTAGACAGTGTTTACTGCAAGACGTGAAACTACAGAGTCAAAAGCAGTCCTAATTCCTAAGGATCTTCTAGTTCAACAAGGAACTGAGCACTGTTTTATGAGAACAGTGAAGAGCTGAATATGGCTCCAGATGTTCATTTCAGAACAACTCTTCTAACTGCAGGAAAAAAAAGCATAAGCAGGGAGGTTTGAGCACGAAGAACTAGCAACAGGACGACCGGAGAGGAGAGACTTGCTGTGGTTCAGAGAAGAAATGATGAGAAGCTGGATGAGAGAGGTATTGTAGAGAGATAAATGATTGGAATTCAGAGATAAATTAGTGGTAGCCATCACCAGGACTGACTATAGAGTCAATGTGTAAGGAAGGGAGAAGAATATGTTAGCCTGGTTACTGGAGATATTTCATTTACTGGGCTGAGAAAAAGTGGGACAAAAATGAGGCTTGATAAAATTATCCAGTGTTTTTTGGACACTCAGTCTGAGATGTTATGGAATTCTAGGTAGAGTGGTAGTGGCATACAGAGAAGTACATAACCCAATCCTGTCCAAAGCAGTGAGAAGCACTTTCCTCCACTATGACTCATCTACCTTTGTTTCTTTCTCAGGCAAATATATTTGTTGTAAAATCTTTCTAATACTTTTATGACCTAATGTCTATCATCCCCCCTTTCTGGGTTCACTGTGGATATAAAAAAAATGGTATAATGGAGCTTCACACGATAGTAACCAAAAAATCCTAGCCTCTTAGAATTTTCAGATGAAAAAATAGAATGTGGATATTTTGGTTTTGGATTCTAAGCTGTTTCCAAAGTTGTAGAAAGCTATTTGACTTAAGAGATGTCAAATGGCCTCTCCAGTAGCCACCTAAGTTTTGTTTTTGTATTTTATTCACACAGAAACAACTAGGATATTTTACCAATGTAAATAAGATCACATTTCTCCTCTGCTCAAATACCTCCCATCCCTCCCCCTTTGGTTGAGAGTATACACTAAACCCCTAGCCAGGGCTTATAGTCTACAGGATCTGTTTCCTGGCTGAAGTTTCTTTGGTCTCATTCTAAACTCCCCCTTACTTCTGCCACTCTAGCCACGATAGCTTTTTACTGGCTCATAAATGCACCAGGCAAACCTGCTTTTTGAGGTCTTCATGGTTGCTTGGTATTTTTTCCTGAAATATTCTGCCACATACCAACATCAGTACCTCTACTCTACGTACTCCAACACCCCATGCGAAAAGGTCTTCCCTGATGCTTCTAAATAAACCTTGCACATATGTGCCAAATTCAATGCCGGACCCTTTCCTGCACCATATATTCACGCATGCAGGTTCAGTCATTTCTCTTTGAAAGAAACGAATGCTCTTTTCTAAAGGCTCTGGACTAAGGCAGTGGGGTGTGATGGAGACAGGGAGTACGCACTGCAAAGAGCATAGAAACAGCCTCCTTCAAGGGTGAGGTGGTCAAGCCCACCTGTGTTCTCTGCCCACTCTAATTGCCTTGTCTTCTTTCCCTAGCGGCTCACTGTAGTAACACTTCTTTGCTGTTGCTTTCTCCTGTGGAAACGGCCTGTCTCCAATTCTGCCCTTAGCTCTCACTACTCTGTTCTGACTACCTTCTCTCTGGAGAAGGGGGCCTTGGCCTGGCTTTGTAAGGTGTAAGGCAGTGTCACAAGGTGGCCTCAAGGCTGGCACCTGCATTCCCTTTTCCAGCTCCCTGGAACCTAGTTCTACCATCTCTCCTCTCACTGCAACAAGCATGTTTTTGTCTACATCTAACCTTTTCCAGAAACACTGGGATGTGGGTTACATGCCTCTCTAAGGAGGGGAGGGGCCTAAAAGCTCCCCGGAGTTACAAATGGCTGTGCTCGCTCAGAAGCCATCTGGGAGTCGTTATGGGAGAGAGCATCCGCCTCTGATCTAGCTCTGTTTCTCTTTGTCTCAAGAGTCTGAATTATTTCTCACTTACACCTTTAGAAGTGAATGTTCTACTCTCAGTTCCCAGATACAATTCTGTTCCTTACTTGACATTTATGTTCCCTGTCAGTATCTCATTAGATGTGCTTGGGAGAGGAAGAGGTTCGGAGTCAGGCCGGGAGGCTGAAAGGGGGTAGCCCACAGGGACAAGGGAGCCTGCAACATGTCGTTCGCTTTGGGCTTCCTTCTTGTTTTCGTCTCTTCATTCGCTGTTCCCACTCCTGAGGCTGTTCCTACGACATCAATCTAACAAACAGGTCATTATAATTGGAAGCTTTTTACTGTTGTTTGAAGACCTTAGGAGTTAGCTTAATAACTTGACTATTATATTCATCAGAGACCATTTGCATTATACATAAAGCTTCATCATTAGCTTTTCTCATTTTAATTTCTCAAACAAGTACAGTATCTCCGCTTGCCAGAATGACAGCTCTGTATCAGTGAGCACACACAAGTAGTGGAAGAAAACTACTCAGCAGAGAAATGGAAATGAACTGGGAAATTCAATATGCATCTTGGTACACTGAGTCTGATTTTGAAAAAAGTTCCCTCTTCGTTAGGACTGAAAATTCAGGACAATGTGTGCTGCAGATAGAAATTCCCAATCCTGCAAATATACACACTGGTTATTCTAAGTGGATTAAGTATTGTTTACTTCTGTGGCTCTTACAAAAGACTCCCTGTTCCAGAGAGGTCTCCCTTTTCTTGCCTACCTTGCCAACATCTGCTTTTGTTTTTTTTTTCAAGGCTCAAGTCAAGCACAACCTCCACTGAAAATTCCTTCAGTACTACTGAAAGACTGGCTTCATTTTGCATGCATTTGCAACATGTTAAAGCTTTTAATTTGGAGATTCTTTGACATTCACAGAAGAGTAGCAAAGACATTACAGTTTTCACAGTCCTTTCACTGGAATTCCTTGAATGTTAACATCCTATGAAATCTCCTTCAAGTTATTAATCTAAGACATTGACATTGTTTCACAACTTCTAACTAGAATGCAGACTTTATTTGGATCTCCCCTGTTTTTCAAGCGAAAACTCTTTTTTCTGTTCCAGGAGCGAATCTAGGTTCTACTTTGCATAGAGCTGTCATGTCTCCTTAGCCTCTTCCAATCTGGAGCAGCTTTTTTGGTCTTTCTTTGTTTTGCATAACCTTGACACTTTGGAAGAGTACTGGTCAGGTATTTTTCGGAATGTCATATTTCTTCGTGTGAAGTTCTCACCTTTCCCTTCCTATACTGTACTTGTTAGAAGTGAGTCACTACATCCAGCCCACACTGGAGAGGAGGGGAATGAAGTTCCTCGTCGTACACAGAAGAGTATCTAAAAGCTTGCAGTTGTTTGTCATAATCACAAGAGTAACTAATAAGTATTTCAATGAGGACTGTGAGACTGTGAAAATATGGTATTCCTCCTTCAAGTCTTGCCCACAGCCTTTATCACTAAAGTTATTTTCTATTGCTCTCATTGTTTCTATACTTTCATTGAGGATTCTGCTGTGACAACAGTTTGTCTCTTCTCCTCATTTATTAATTAAAAATTTATTTATATCAGTACGGGCTTGCTTGTCTTATTTATACCTTGAATGACAACCCACTTCTGTGCCAGTTTATTTTCTTGCTCATATTTTCAAAAAATAGACATAGGGAGCTATTTTAGTTTGGCTTCTAACATCACCTTGTTACATTTTCCTGGGTATGTGTCCAATTTGTCCAATTCGATTTTGATCTCTTGAAGACAGAAATGTCATCTTGTTTATTTACCTTTGTGTTCTCAGTGCTGAGCACAACACCAAATACATAGTAGGTCCCTGATGACGACTGTCTAATATATTAGAGAACCAGAAAGTGAAAGAGCGATCTCACTAATAAAAGAATCCACCCCTTCAGGCCCACATGAGTCCAGCTGAAGTCACAGGAACCTTGTTGTTCATAGAGACTTCATTGTTTTCACTGGGCTGTCATCTAAAATGTTTGTATGCCAATGTTTGGATGGAAATGCTGCAGCCCAAGAAGAAGGGGTGGTACTGAATGGGGGAGGAGAAATGGTGTCTAAGATAATAAATGTCCTCAGGATCACAGCATTGCAGGTTGGAAATGTGCCTTGTGAAGAGCACCTGAAGCAGTTGATACACCTTTCTTGAACACGGGGTCCTCACATCTGTGTTTCTGACATTGACTTTTCATTTTTAATTTGCATTGTTCAGACAGAAAAAGGCCAGCATGTGTCAGAATTTTAGAGTATCTCCGAATTCCAAATTCGGAGATTTGAATTTATCCAAAATTCTTATCCAATTTTGTTAACGGTGAGGATCATTATTGATCTCAGTTTCTTGATAGAATGTTTACAGCTCCTAAAAGCAAAACTGTCTAAAATTTGGCCAAGATATATTTGGTCTCTGCCTGAGTATTAAAGAGCTACTAAATTCTGCACTTAGGCTAAACTATAGCCTCCAAAGTATCATAATATGCAGAAGAATGGTCACCTTTGAAGTAGTGTGAAACATTTCTAGACCTAGGCTATGGAGTCCATCAGGCTTGAGTTGGAATCCTCTCTATTTCTTACTTTATTTCATGATTTTGCTTTACCTCTCTGTATCTATAAAATGATGATAAAAGTGAAAACCCTATAGAGGGTTTAAATGAAATTATAGATGAAAACCCCTTACAGAGAGCTTGCCTTACAGTAGGTGTTCCAAACCACACTTTTTATGAAAGCTCCAAACTCACACTTCTTGAGTTTTTCTTACTGTTATTAAGAATTCTTGTCAAGTCTACAAGAAATACCTACTGCTGTCCAACTATATCTCAGGTGTGAAAACCAGGCACTAACCCTCTTTCATGGTGCACCCCCTATTGTGGCCTGCAACTTTCCTTCTTCTTCTAGTTTTTTAAATTTTGTTTTATTTTTTATTATTTATTTATTTATTTTTTTTTTGCTTTTTTGGAGACAGGGTCTCGCTTTGTAGTTCAGGCTGGCCCTGAGCTCACTATGGTGCCCAGGCAAGCCGCCACGAACTCAGCAATCCTCCCGTCTCTGCCTCCCGAGTGCTGGGATTACAGGCGTGAGCCACCACGCCCAGCATTATATGTGGTAACCGGGGATCGAACTCAGGTCCTTACGCTTGCGAG
>PVIC010007910.1:12691-49791 GCA_004025085.1 Thryonomys swinderianus | reverse complement strand
TCAGGCTGGCCCTGAGCTCACCATGGTGCCCAGGCAAGCCGCCGCGAACTCAGCAATCCTCCTGTCTCTGCCTCCCAAGCGCTGGGATTACAGGCGTGAGCCACCACACCCAGCATTATATGTGGGAACCGGGGATCGAACTCAGGTCCTTACGCTTGCAAGGCAGGCGCCAGAACCACTGAGCTAACCCTCCGGCCCCGAGACAGTTTCTTTTAAAAACAATATTTGTGGATAATAATGGAGGTAATAAAGGATTAGATAAAGATAAATTCTACCTTTTTTTTTTTTTTTTGAGACAGGGTCTCGCTTTATAGTTCAGGCTGGCCCTGAGCTCACTATGTAGCCCAGGCAAGCCTGGAACTCAGCAATCCTGCCTCTGCCTCCTGAGTGCTGGGATTACAGGCGTGAGCCACCACGGCCAGCACTGTGGTATGTGGTATTGATTGCTGGTGGGTGCGAGTCACCATGCCCAGCATTGTATGTGGTTACTGGATCGAACTCAGGGCCTTGGCACTTGTGAGGCAGGCGCTGGAACCATTGAGCTAAATCTCTGGCCCAATTCTACCATTTTTAATGAGCTATAATTTTATTATATTAATTATTATCAACAGAAATGCAGAAACAAATGGAAGAGGATAGCAAGAGATTTGGCCAGGCTGCCTGGGCCACTGCTGCCCCCAGATTAGAGGAACTCAAACTCAAGGTTGCTCAAAAGACCTTGCAACTCATGAGAGCCAGAGAATTGTGTTTAAACCGCAAAAGAGCTGAAATTCAGAGAAAGGTATGACAAAGATAATACGAACTTTATCTTAAAAATAACTTTTACTTTCGACCACACCTTTCTTGGCAGGCTTGTTACTGAACTCCTTTCTTCACTCACTGCAGCGTATTTAGTACGAAGTAAGGAATAGAAAGAGCTGGGATGATTCTGTAGTGTATCTTTTTTTTTTTTGAGACAGGGTCTCGCTTTGTAGTTCGGGCTGGCTCTGAGCTTACTATGTAGCCCAGGCAAGTTTCAAACTCAGCAATCCTCCTGCCTCTGCCTCCCGAGTGCTGGGATTACAGTGTAGTGTATCTTTAATATGCTATTTTAACTTGCTCTTCTTTTTCCATAAAAACAAGATGGAAGATCTTCCGGAAGAAGAAAAACACCCCACACATGTTGTAGATGAATTAGAAATACAGTATTATGAAACTCAATTGGAACTCTATGAGGTTAAGTTTGAGATATTAAAAAATGAAGAAATATGTGTTATTACACAGTTGGACTCTATTAAAAGGCTCATAAAAGGTAAAATTTATGTGTAAGATTAAAATGTTTAACTTACATACTTGAGGAAACGCCATATTAGCACTGACGTCTTATAAGTTGACTATGATATCTGCTGAAATTTCTTATATCTTCCATTCAGTGTTTTTGAATAAACATTATTTAAATAAATAAATATTCATTGTTAAAGGAAAAAAAAACCCAAGCCTACCAAATGGGGATACTTAGTAGTAAGTCTGCAATATAACCTTGTAGCTTTTTATATGCCAGATGTGAATGAGTATTAATCAATTTTTAAAAAGAAAACTATATATTCTGGTTAGTGACCTTTTTTCACTAAATATATAACAATAATCTTTCCACCTAAGAACATCAAAATTTTAATGACTACATAGTATTCCCTTTACACACACACACACACACACACACACACACACACACACACAGCCTGCCAAAAATGTATACATCAGGAAAAGAAAAATGAGTATATTTTAATATTAAATTTATTGAAACATGAAATTAATACAAATTACTTTTGCCTGCTAAACTTGTAAGAAATCAAAGTGGTCATTAGCTTCCAGACATTTATTAGTACAGTGAACTGCTAAAGTGTGTATACATTTCTATATCTATATATCTATATATATCGATGTATCTATATATATCTATCTATGTAGTGACATAGTGATTTCCAGTTTTCCACTGTCTTGAACAAATGTTTAGCACATATCTTTGTGTACAGGAGAGATTGTTTCCTTGAAACAGATTTCTAATGATGGAATTCCTGAGTCAAGGGCAATATCTATTTTATATTTTATTGCTTATCTGTTAAAACAACAGTCATTTAAGATGCATCATTCCTAACCCCTGTATTACTTTCTAATTTCTAAATCCCACACTATGTGGCAGCCCTCTGTAAGCCATAGAAATATATTCCTGTCAGCAGAACATAAGGGCCTTGTTTCTCATGTTCTTTGAAATTTATGGTAGAAAAAGATGGCATCTTCTAATTTTCATTCATTTAATTACAAGTCACAAAGAATACAGTATTTTGTGTTGTATTTTGTTTTTTGGGACAAGGTCTCACTTTGTAGTTCAGGCTGGCCCTGAGCTCACTATGTAGCCCAGGTGAGTCTTGAACTCATAGCAGTCCTCCTGCCTTTGCCTCCTGAGTGCTGTGATTACAGGCTTGAGTCACCACCCCCAGCATTGTGGTGTGTGGTGCTGATTGCTGGGATTTGGGGCATGAGCCACCATGCCCAGCATTGTGGTATATGGATACTTGGGATCGAACTTGGGACTTTGTGCTTGCAAGGCAGATGCTGGAACCACTGAGCTAAATCCCCGGCCCCAAGAACACAGTTTTGAATGATTACTGGCCGTTTGTCTTGAAGTGCCTAGTCATCTTTGCCTGTTTTTCTTTGGAGCATTTACTTTGCTGATCAAAGATATCATTCAGTTGCTCATCATACTGCAGTAGGAATCTAACTTTTCTTCTCGAAGTTCCAGCAGTCTCAATAACTGATTTTAAAAGCATCTTTCCTAACTGCTGTGAGTGGCTGTGTCTCATCTCCAGAATTACTAGACTTCTGAGATTATTCTCATCTAGTGAAGTGTGAGCAGCTTGCAGTGTGGGCTCAGTCAGTTCCTATTCCTGTCCCTTGGAAGCACATTTTAGTATCTGGTAGGCATGGACCCTCTTGTGGCTTCTCCATTTTCCTCATTATTCTTCTTATTGTTCTAGATGAACTTCAGAGTCATTTTGGCAAGGTCAAAATAAATAAAAAGCTCACTAAAATATTGATTGGGATTGTGCTTAAAAATCAGATTATTTGGGGGCAAACTTTTGTCACTGCAATTTTGAATCTTCCTACCCAAGATTATATTCTGTATTTATTTAAATTTTTTCACTCTAAAAGTCCCTCTAAATTTAGTCTTCTTTATTTAGATCTTGAACATACAGTTTAATCCTAGCTATTCAAACATTTTTACCGTAGTTTCAAGTTATAATTGCTTGATCTTTGTAGGAAGAAATATTAAGAATCTGGAAGATACTTGCCAAAAGTTTTAGTTGTTATGTGTGTGTGTTTTTTTCTTTTTTTTGGTGAGAATAGGTCTGAGTAGATTTGAGGAAAGAGGAAGAAATTTTCACTTTTTCCTTTATGCACTTCTGTAAGGTTTCTGGAATTTGTTATAATAAGCATGTAGTAGAGATCAATATGTGATTAGGATTAAATGTCAGGGGCCGGAGATTTAGGTTAAGATTTAATTAAGATTAAATGTTAGGGTTCCGGTGCCTGCCTCACAAGCACAAGGTCCTGAGTTCGATCCCGGTAACCACATACAATGCTGGGCGTGGTGACTCATGCCCACCAGCAATCAATACCACATACCACAGCGCCGGATGTGGTGGCTCACGCCTGTAATCCCAGCACTCGGGAGGCAGAGACAGGAGGATTGCTGAGTTTGTGGCGGCTTGCCTGGGCACCATAGTGAGCTCAGAGCCAGCCTGAACTACAAAGCGAGACCCTGTCTCAAAAAGCAAAAAAAAAAAAAAAAATGTACACCAAGATGTACCCAGAAATGTTCACCACAGTGATATGGTTAATAATGGAGCCCTGGAACATTCTGATAACAGGATGCTAGAAAATACTGTTCTGCCTTTAGAACTATGTTTCTGTCACATAGAAAATGTTCTAAGTGTTATGTGTGGCCATACAGTGACTTGTCCTTGGTGGTAGAATTATAGTACAAGTGGTTTTTAATTTCCTTACACTGAAATATTTTTGCATTATTTTTATGTAAAATCTGTTTAAGAGTATCATTATTCTGCTTTTAGAGAAACAGGATGAAGTTGTATATTATGATACATGTGAAAGCCCAGAAGAGCTTAAAGTCCTTAATGGGGCTGTGGAGCTGCAGGACCGTGAGAATTCCAAGATGGAAGGGCTCATCCTGCAGCGCAGGCAGCTGGAGACGCAGCGGGGCAGGGTCTGCACACAGAGAGCCCGTCTCAGGAACAAAATGGTAGGCGTAGCAAGTGGCTTCTTTTTCTCCTTCTAGGGATTTCTTGGTCTTTTTATTTTATTTATTCATTTTTTTTGTGGTACTGGGGATTAAAGTTAGCCTTTGCACAAAATTACATCGCCAGCCTTTTTTTTTTTTTGAGACAGGGTCTCGCTGTATAGTTCAGGCTGGCCCTGAGCTCACTGAGTAGCCCAGGCAAGCCTTGAACTCAGCAATCCTCCTGCCTCTGCTTCCTGAGTGCTGGGACTACAAGGTGTGAGTCACCGTGCTCAGCCCAGCCCTTTATTTTTAAGTGTGAAACAGTGACTGACCAAATTACTAAGTTGCCCAAACTGGGCTGAAACTTGCAACCCTCCTGCCTCAGCCTCCCAGGGTGCTGGATGAGTGGGCATGTACTCCAGGCTGAGATTAATTCTTTTATGAAAGATAAAGAGGTACTGGAAATAAAGCTTTTTTTTTTTTTACTTTTTTTTTTTTTACAGTACTGGGGATCGAACTCGGGCCCTTCTGCATCCAAGGTTGGTGCAGTACCACTTGAGCTAAATCCCCAGCTCCGGAAATAAGGCTTTTAATAATACATTGATTAATTTTTTTATGTTTATATCAGTAACAACAGTTAAATATATTTTAAGTATTCTTATAAACATCTTTTTTTTCTTTTGGGATTTACCGTAATCTCTAGATTTTAATTATTTCATTCAACAATTATTTGTTGAAATGTCCACAGTATACCCAGTGCCTTTAAAATTACTCTAATAGCTATAGCAAATTATAAAATATATTTTATTATAAATTATGTAGTATAAAACCAATCAGATACATATAATAGCTCATTTCAGATCTTATATTTGGTGATTTATTTTTTTCTTTTTGGTAAGAGGCACAAAGGACTTTATTAGGCGGCAATTTAAAGTGTGCAAAGAAATGGTATGTGGGCCCAAGAGAGAGAGGGGCTAACCAGGCATGGTGGTGCATGCCTGTAATCCCAGCACTGTGGAGACTGAGGCAGCAGGATCATCAGGAGTTCAAAGCCAGCCTGAACTGCATAACAGGACCGTGTCTCAACAAAACGAAACAAAATAAAAACCAGAAGGAGGCCATATTTAACTTAAAACTATTATATGAAAAGGTAATACTAAAACTTTAGTCTGGCTTACTTTTTAGATTTCAAAAATATTTATTGATCTTCCATGCAAAATTCCAAATACCTTAAAAATAAAGTTTGCTAGGATACATCTGTTGAAGTCCTGTGCTTAAGACTAGCTTTGGATGTTGAAGTTGTGGTTCAGATGATCTGAGACTTGAGGGTGTCTGCCCTTTGCAATGAGACCCCATGGGGCTGGGGATGTCTCCATGGCAACCACATTGCAGTGCTGCCACGATCTTCCTGCAGGTCCTTGGCAGGAGCTGTGTCTCCTCAGCCAGACACGGAACACTAACCTCCACCCTCCAGATACCATCCTTCAGGAAGCTCTTGCCACTGGCTTCCAGAAAGGCTGGAACAGGTTGGGAATTGGGGTCAGGCCCTGGAGTCCATGGTAATATTAAAAACCATGTAGGTGATCTATGTTATTCCACCAGGATCAGTGCAAAAAAAATCATCGCCTCCGATTGCAACAGGCTGAAAAAAGCATCCAATATCTGCATAAGCATCACAGCATTCAGATGGTGAGTAGCTGGGGGAAAAAGTTGTAATCTGCATCATGTGACATTCTGGCAGGATACTTGGGGGTACAGCCCCTTTCTTTGTCAAGACATTTTATGTCAACATATATGATTAGAATTCTGAGCACTTTATAATTTATACTTGTTTAAATATAGAAAAGAGACAAAGCAAAAGAAGAAGAACAAAAGAACAAAGAATGGATAAACCAAGAACGCCAGAAAACTCTCCGGCGATTAAGAGCATATAAAGAGGTAAATTCTAGAAATAATCACCTCACTTTCTTTCTGTGGAAAAATGAGGATCACACAGCCTAGGAAAAAAGCATGACGCATTATGAACAGGTAACTCCAAACGTGAAATGTCTCAAAAGCACTGTTATTTGTGCAACAGCAATGAAGAACGTAACATCCCATCTCACTGTGTCGTAAGCACCTGCTCTTTTGGACGTCACACTGTGCTTGGGTCCCTCTCCTCACTGAGCAGTGCTCACTAGACCCCCTGGGAATTAGACCACGGTGAGAGCCAGAAGTAGTTTAACTGTCCTTGAGTTCAGTTGGAAGTTTGTTTTTTTCATTTGCAATACAGGTTTCTTTAAAATGTCATTGAGGAAGGAAGCATTGTGAACAGTGAGTTAAAATCTAACAAGTTAACCTAAAATTGGGGTTAATTGGTGTTTTCTTGGTATAGGAAGGAGTTTGTGTAGCTTGAATTCATGGACAAGAACGTGGACTAAGGAGTTCTGGTAACTGGGTGGTAACAGCCCGGTGGACTTTGGATTGTCACCTCTCTTTTCCCATTTGTCCTGAGAAAAGCCAGTAGAAAGGAGAGATGTTCTCTGAGTTTACCGTGAATTGCAGGATGTCTGTGTTTTAAGTTCACCTTGTATGTAAATTCCTGGTTTGAGTTCTGTTTTTGAGATGTATTTGGGTTCATGTGTCTAGTTCTGGTTCATCTTAATGGCTCATGGTATTAGATTTTGCATTTTATTGGCTAATCTCTGCTTTCTTTAGGATCCCTTCCTCTCAAGCATCTCCTGGAAGAGAGAGATTTTTCTTTATCAAACTTAATATCTGAGACCAGAACTTTTCAAATTTATGATTTTAGATTGTTAAATTTAGAGAACTTTAGAGGAAATACAGTGCTTTTTATGTCCACTCTGCTAGCATTTTAAATCTGTCTGTTACACATTTATAATCATAATACCTGTTATTTTTTTATCTTTTATTTGGAGGCAAGGTATTGCTGTGCAGGCCAAGCTGGACTCAAACTCTGTCCTCCGGCCTCTGGGGGGGATTTCAGGCCTGTGCCTGTGCTCCCAACTGTATGCTACTGTTTTCACTTAACATCATGTCAACTGACTTTTTTAGATGTATTTTTGACTTTGCACTTTTATGATCTTTCATGACTACTATTTTGAATAAATTTGTTACAGCTTTTAAACTAACTTCTATTGTTGGCATTTAGAATGAGTGATTTTTCATGCTAAGAATTTTATGCTGAGTATTTTCATGGCATATGTATCCCCTCACATCTTCATTTTATAATGGAGAAGACAATATTGATGAAAGGAGGTGCTTTTTTAAGCACAATGTATCCACGACGGATGCAACAAATCACAGGCACACTGTGTGAATTAGAATGATGAGTGAATATGTCCCAGTCCAGCGTTTTGATGGTTGGGACGTGGTGGTAGGTTTCTCCCAGCCTCAGCCACTTTGCATTTTCAGAAAGGCCCAGCTCGGTCTGCACTGCAAACCTCCACCTCTGAGCCTAGGGCTCCAAACTCGCCAGATGACCTTTGCCAGCAGCTGCCCTCACCAGCTTCTCAGCCAAGGACAGCAACTCTCCAGCCCTCCCGGAAAACCAGACGTGCTCCTCCCTTCTGTGACGTTAGCCATGTGGAGAGCCCCGAGTGTCAAGACTGTCCTGGAAACATCCCTGTCCAGATATTTGTCCCAGCTGGACATCAGACACACTGCAGACCCAGTGAGGAACTGTCGCCCCCCCCTCCGCCGCCGCCTCCACCTCCTCCCCCTCCCCCTCCAGCGTGGCCACCTCTCCCTGCTCGGCTCTCCTCTTCCCCTGCTGCCACTCATGGAAACCCACGCCCCAGCACCTCAGTGGGTGATGACCAGCCGCATCCTCTGGTGTGTGAGTCCCCTGCTGAACGCCCACGTGGCTCCTTGGAAATTCTTCCAGGCCCAGGTAATACTCAGGGTTTTCTTCCTACTCCCTTGCCCCAGCAGAAGGTGATGAAGCGTCCTAGCGTTAGAAGCTATCATTTTCTTTTTTTTTTTTTTTTTTTTGAGACAGGGTCTCGCTTTGTGGTTCAGGCTGGCTCTGAGCTCACTATGTAGTCCAGGCAAGCCTGGAACTCAGCAATCCTCCTGTCTCTGCCTCCCGAGTGCTGGGATTACAGGCGTGAGCTACCACGCCCGGCTAGAAGTCTTTTTCAGAATTCTCTGGTCTTTTCTTGAAATATTCCAGTATATTTGTTGCCTTGAATATTAATTTTTTTCATAGTACAGCCAAAATCTAGTTTGGTAAATGCAAATTCAGCCTGAAAAAAACTTGTCTGTGCATTTGGTGATCGCATGGCTTAGATTTCTTTTCTTTTTCCTAGCTAATATTTTACTTTTATTGGTACATATTTGCAGTTCCTCAGTGAGAGTGGGTTCATGTGCATTACACATCTTAATTCTTTTTCATCCCTTCCCTTTTGTGAAAGATCCAGCTCTCTATTTCCTAGTATCTGTTTATTTTGCTCTTTATTTATGCTTTGGTTTCTCATGAAAGAGAAACCATATGATATTTAAACATGTGTGTCTGATTTATTTCACTTAACATTATGGCTTGGGATTTTCTGAGGCTGTTAAGATCGTTCTATTTTTATCTTAAGACTTTAGTCTGATTTTCACCATTGGGATATTTTCCATGCAGATTTCAAGTTTTCTGTTTTAATCTCTGAGTCCTTTATGAATTAAATTGTTGCTTTTTAAGGAGAATACTGCTTGTACATTATTGTGGAGGAATGTCAGCCATCATGTAGAAGGCCATTCTTGGAGATGGATGCATAGGAAAACAGAGCTTTTTGTTACAGCAAATACAGTACCCTGAAACATCCCAGTGTTTGTTTAACGAGGGCTCTGGTTTTCAGGCATAATTCTGATTGTGGCTTTCTATACTGACTGCTGTGGAGACTGGCCTAAACTTGCCCATACTCAGAAACTGCTACTTTGGAGTATGTGTTTTAGAAAAATCCTAGCAAAATGTTGTGTACACTTGTTTCCTGAGATGAGGCTGAGCAGGTCACCAGGAATATGCAGGGTGACGGCAACAGATGATACGACTGTCACGATAACAGTTCCAAGGTGGGGATCTGGTTGGGTGAGTGTTCTGGATATGCTGAGCGCAGAGTATCACTGTATCCAGAACCAGCTTCAGAAGAAAAGGTCTGCTCTGCTAGGTAGAGGCAAACGGGTTGTTTCTATGAGGTTTGCACTGGCACTGTGTGGGTGAGAACAGTGCCCAGGTTTGTGCCCAGGTCGGATGTGAACAAATCACTGTGGACTGTCTGTTCCCAACTTGGGTTTCATACATACTCTGGGGGAGGTCTGTTCAATTCAACACTGCTCTTTCATGCTGAAAAAAAAAAGTGTGAGAATGTCCTTGACTGCAAAACTCATTACTCCTAGAAGGACATTAGAATCAGTGATAGGCTTAAGCCCAGAGTGAAGTAGCCCTGGTTAGCCGCAGCGTGGCCTTTCAGCTCCCACCCGGAAATCTCAAAGGCTTAGGCGGAGACGTCTCAGTCAGTGGCACCATCATGCCCTGGTGTCCGGTGCCCGATGGAAGACTCCCCCTTGGGGTATTGAGGTTCTTCTCCCGAGCGCCCTGAAACTCTAGGCTAATTTATGTTGTGACAGCATTTCACATCCTCAGAAACAGCGTGCAACTACTTGAGGGTAACGTAGGTGGAATTAAACACATTATGTACAGAAAAATGTGCGAAAGCCGCCCCCTCCTGTTCATTGACTACTGATTAGAATTTTACTTAAGTCTTTTTGTGTGTGGAAACTTACTTCATTGTCACAGAATGACTCATCACTATCTAATATTTAAGACTAAAATTAGAGAAATAGGGTAAAAAAAATTTAAAGATATTTTAAATGAAAGGATACAATATTAGCGTGATCTCACTGATGCCTGGTGGTTAGATTATTCCTACTTCAGCCATCCATAACTCTCTTTCCAAAGTTGTGCATGACTTTGCCTGGAAGGCGGCGTGGATTTGAAAGAGTTAGCTGAAAGTAAATAGGATAAAAAATTTGTCATGGAACTATCCTGATCAAACTCTTAACAGGTCATCAAAGCATCTGTTGGACAGAATGGGGATAACTTGTTTAAATCCTGGTTTTAGTAACGTTCTGACCGATGGTACTTGCTTGTTAACACAGTTTCAGGATCGATGGACGAAGTGCTGGCCTCGTTAAGGCGGGGTGAAACCTGCCTCCAGAAAGTAGAAGTGCCTGCTCTGCCCCGACCCCACACCTCGGTCCGTGAGGACATCCTGGCAGCCATCAGGCAGGGGGTCAAGCTGAAGAGAGTCCACCGGGACCCGCACCGGGGCCCTGGCGCCAAGCCAGCCAGCGACCTGGAGAGAAGCATCAAGGCGGCTCTGCAGAGAATCAAGCAAGTGTCTGCTGACTCGGAGGAGGACAGCGACGAGCAGAACCCTGGCCAGTGGGACAGTTAAGTTCTTCTCCAGGTGTGGCAGAGGTAGACGAGGCACCCCAAAAGATCAGCCAGGTTCTGGGCATCACATTGCAGTTTTGATCAGATATTGTGGCTCCCAAAACTGCGAGGGAAGCCGAGCGTGCCACACACCAACTACGTGTATGAAACCCACAGCGAAGGTCACTGGGTGCAGAACACAGCGCACACTTTTACCTGGGTCACAGGAGCACTCCGGGCTGTGACATGAACATGGCCCCTGAATAGCACTGTTAGGACTGCTGACTGTGCCCTCCTGTGGGTATGCAGGAGGCTCCTCAGGTGTAGAGGTCTGAATGTGAGCATCTGTTTTAGTCATAATGATAGTAAACTGCTTATATTCAGGAATTATTTTAAAGATTTAAATGAAATTTATTTTACGTATTAAGCACTAATTATAAACACTTAATAAAGAATTTTAACTCTTTACAAATGTCACTGTCATGCATGAGGGAATAAAAAAGCACCTTAACCACTGTACAAGGCAAGGCTTCCCTGTCTGGGCGGGTTTAGTGTCTGCTGAGAGTTCAGCTGAACATGAAGCAAACACGACACGTTCCCACGGGGTCCCCTTCGCCTGCTGGTGCTAGTGTGAGGGACGGGAGGGGCCTGCCCAGAGCAGTCCATCCTCTTCCCAAACTGCCCAAGCATCATCCCAGCTCACCTCGGCGCCATCCCTCTTGTGATAGCAAAACCAACGCCACCTTTGTTTCCAGAGAAGAGTTGTGACGTAGAGCACAACTCTTTGTACCGCTTTTCTTCCTCAGGAACCTTTGCCTTGGCTGGCAAAGCAAGGAGGAGTTGGAGTCTGGCTTAGCCACTGCCAGGCTCCCTGGGTTCTGTCACAAGTCCCTCATCCCAGAACTCAGTTCCAGCTCAGTTCTGCCAATGTACCTCACCACCGGCTGGGCTGGCATCTGGTGTATAGGCCATGCCCTCCCAGCTGCCAGGGATGCCCACTCTGGCTGCCCGCTGGGCTTCAGTGCCAGGCCCGAGGCAGGGCAGGTCGCTCTGCCCCAGGCTTCCTGGCCTGCCTAGGCCAGGCCGTGTCCCGAGTCAGGTATTTAAAACAAGGCAAATTAGAACTTTGAGACTTTGTTGTGCTTATTTTGACATTTTGTATTATTTTTAATTACTGTGTGTTTAGTATTACGAGATACAAAGGAGCTTAATCAGTTTTGGGCAATTTTCAGAATGTGCCTTTGAGGGGCTGCCAAAGATAAGAGACCTTCTAAAAGATCCTTTTCTAAAGAATTCTTCAAAGTCCCCAGTCCAATTGTGTTCAGTGCCTCAGAACATCCCCTGGAACATTCTCTCCCTCATTTCTCTCTTTCCCTCCATCTTCCAGCCAAGCCCTGAAATAAATCCAGGCTCTGGCTTCAGGGGAATCAGAGCCCAGGAGGAGAACAAGTATATCTCCTGTTGTGTAGCTTCCAAGTTCCCCAACCCACCCTCCGAAGTGTTGCCAACCACTCCTGGCGTCTCAGAGTTGCCTCCTGACGTTCCAGCGCACAGAGCTACGGACAGGCCCTGAAGCACGACACGCCAGCCCCACAGAGCCCTGGCTGCTGTCGCCTGGCAGCCCCCTCCCCGGCGCAGTTCCTCTCCAGTACCCCAAGCTGCTTGCTGCCCGCCCTGCAGCCTCACTCCCCGAAGCCCCAGGGGCCCAGGCAGCTCTCACCCACCCCTCAGTCTCTGCCCCACGCCTCCGCTCTCCTCCCTGAGCTCATCCCCGCCCCTGCCCTACATGGGCCCTGCACTTGATCCCGGAAGCCAGCATGCGCCCTCTCGCCTACAGCCCTCCCATGGGGCAGCCGGTGGGGCCTGCGTGACCCCAGCTGACTGACCTGAGGGCCGGCGTCGGGTCCTCAGATGGTCCAGTCCTGGGAGCCTGTACACTGTCCTGGAGTGAAAAACTGGCTGTGCCAGTCAGGTGTATCGATTCGTTTCTTCCCTCCTTCCTGCTCCAGGATTTGAGCTGGGGATCCAACAAGTGGGGGCGGAGCTAGGATCTTTTCCTGGGAAGTGATGTAGGAGAGGACTGGTGCGGCAGTGGTTCTCACACCCGGCTCTGGTTCGTGTTCCAGTGCCACAATAAATTAGTGCAAACATAGAGGCTTAACATAGTACCAGCTTATTCTTATGAGTTCTGCACAAGTCCGATTGTGGGCCCCAGGGCAGCGCTGTTCTCTAAAGGCTTCAGCAGCTGTTTCTTTCCCTCTGTGGCTCCTGGCAGTCGCCTGTGTTCTGTGGCTCGTGGTCCTTCCTCCGCGTTCGTTTGCAGAACGGCAGTGTCGTGGCTCTCTGACTGTTGCCCCAACATGTCTTTCTGCCTCTTCTGGGAGGCTCTCCGCTGCTAGGGTCTCCTGTGAGTAGACAGGGCCTGTCCAATTCCAGAACAGCCTCCATATGAAGATCCCTTTGGCCCTTTCTGTCAACATAGTTCCTGGCTCAGGCATTGCATGCAGGCCATTCTGGGGCCATTTCCTGTCTACTACAAGGCACGTGCTAGAAGGCAGAGTGTCAAGTGGCAAAGGCCCCAGTCTAGGTTTTCCTGAGATAGGCTGGTAGGTCTGCAGCACATCCTAGAAACCCAGGAGTACTATCCCTAAGAGTCAGAGAGGAGCTAAGGTTGGTGAGAGGGAAGTTAGGCTTTCAATGTCCTGGAGTTGCACTAGCTTTGGAAAAAGGTGTGCTTCTTGCTCAATGGTGAGAGCAGGCTTGAGGGGAGCCATCAAGCACCCCATCAGTGAGTGCCATTAACACAGGTCAGCTGGCCTAAGCACGGGCTTATACTAGATCTGGGGAAGTAATCAAATTTTTCATCTTTGTGTTCTCAGGAAGGGGTCTTGGGGTGTAGAGGTGCTCAGTAGACAGGTGTGAAGTGAACACTTTTGAGGTAATGAGTTTCATGGGACGCTTAGAGTCCTTTTCTACCACCTCTCCCACCACCACTGCCGCCGCCATCCCAGGCCTAGGCTAGAAGTCCTCTTCATGAAACTCAGCTACTCCCAGCTCTTTTCATATTTAATAGCTTTTAAATCATTAGCTCAAGAGGAGAAGCACAAGACAGCATCCTATTGCAAGACGCAAGGGGCCAGCACTTGGATGGACGGCCAGTCAGAGGGAGGCAGACTGGACATCATGGAGGAAGGAAGGGGGATGTCTTGGATGCAAAGAACTGCTGGCAAGAGACTGAGATCGCCATGAAGATTCCAGGGGAGAGAAGATCAAAGGAAGACAATGCAGGACAGCGTTGGAGACCCCCGTGTGAACAGCAGGAGGAAGAGGGCGTGGAAAAGGATGAGTCCCCAAAAGTAAGACAGAACCAGGAAGGCAAACTGGAGTCTGAAGTGACATCGGCAAAGCCAGCCAGCAGTGGTGCTGCGGGCCAAGTCATTTTGACCCAGTGCTCAGGTGTCCTGTGTGTGCATACCTCCAAGTTGTCCTGACTCGACAGCTTCAGGGAGATTTCTGCAGCACAGGAACATGCAAGTAATCCCTAGCACGCATGTGTGGTGCAGAGGAAGTGAAAACAGGCAGCAGGGCCAGGCATGGACAGAGGACACTGTGGCAGATGGAGGCTCATCCTCCAACACCTTGGGAACGTACAAGCCCCAAAACTCCAAAGGCTCACTGCTGGAGGACAATGGATCCAAGAATTGAGATAAAATTGCATGACCTTAGTGGAGCAGGGGCTGAAAACAGAAATTAACTTAAATCAAGGAAGAATAGAGAAGGCTGTATTCCATTCCTGAGCTGAGGACTGGGGTCCACACCTCCTCCATGGTTAGGAGAAGGAGGTTTTGTGCCTGGCAAAGACTGCCATGTGACTAACCTATTGAAACAGCTCTGGAATAAGCTTTTTTAGTAGAATAGGCCTCTGAAATTAGCTTTTTCTCCAGCAGCAAGGCCCAGGAGCATACATCTCACTGCCTTCTCTCAGAGAAAGGAGTGCCTCTTGGGCTCAGAAAAGCTGCAGTGTGGTCCCATGGAGGCAGCATGTGTGACAGGTATGCCTTTGACACCCCACCCGTCCCCACAGCTGCCGAACCCCAACCTGAATGGCCTCTTGCTTTGGCTCAGGAAATGGCCACAGAGGAGGTCAACATACCTGGAGAGATTAAGCACTTCCAAAGTATCTTCTTAAGCTCAAGGGGTTTCTGAAAGATACTTCTCAGCTTAAAAACACACACAAATATTTTACCGAACTATGTATTTCTCTATAGACAATTCTATTACAGCAAAATCAGATGAAGGGTATACAAGTCTTTAAAGGAAAATAAGTTTTCACTTAAATGTAAAAAAGAACATTTGCCAAATAACATCAAACAGAAACACATAAAGAAAAACTTTAGATACACAAGAGAATAGAAATAATGGTAGTGAAAACATAACCTTTCTTTGTCACTAATGAAATCAAAGAAGTAAAAATTAAAAGTTCATAGTATTATACTTAATGAGATCAAAGCAAACTTATAGTCTGAATTTTGTTCCCTTCAGAGAACGTACACTCTCTGCTTTCTGGAGATATTTATTAAAACTAAAAATTTATTAGGTTCTAAGAAAATATCAATAAAATCAGAAGTACACAAATTGTACCAGCCATACCCTCTTTCACAAGGCAGTAAAGCTAGAAGTTTGTAACAAATGTTGAAATAACAAATATCAAGCTATTTTGAAATCTGAAAGCATAATCTCAAATAACTTTTGTAGAAAATAAAGTCAAGTCTGAAATTATAAATTATAAAAACACCATGCACAAACCTTAAGTGATATGGGCTATTCGGTATAATACCAGGACTGTCTTCTTAAGCACAAAAAAGTTAAAAGGCATTTAACTTGAGAAGGTGAAAAAAATAATAACGGAAAAAACTGAAAAGAGCAAAACCAAGTTAAAAAAATCATAAAAAGATAAGACAATATTAAGGTATAAGTCACAGACTTGGTTCTTTGTAAAAAAGTAATAGAAGTTCTGGAAAAATCAAACAGAACAAAAAGAGAAAGCATACATGTATAACATTATCAGTAAGGAAAATAACACAATTTAATGCCAGCACATTTGAAAATCTTAACAGAGTCATTATTTAGGAAAATTTAAACTCCCAGAATTATAGAACAGGAAGAAACTTTGGCCAATGGGAAAAAATTTAAAGAAAAAATTTAAAGAAACTACCAAGGGATTATTTTCTAACAAGGCACTACACTTAGGACAGTTTTATGCATGTTATAAAAACTTTAAGGAGCAAAGACTTGTAAATATTATTTAAACTACTTCAGGGCATAGAAAAAGAGAGCTTCCCAAGTACCTTTATTTTCTTAAAGAAGTTAACAAAAATATTTGACAAAGAAAAAAATCACTATTCATCTTATTAAGATAGGAGTATATAAAGTAAGCAAACCAACTCCAGAATATTTTCTCATTGTAAAGCTCATTAATGAGCAGTACCTAATCTTTGTAGAAAAATCAGAAAACACAGATAAGAAACAAAATAAAAACTACTATAGAACAACCAATCAAAATAACCACTGTTAACATTGAAAAGAGGTGTATAAGAAAAGAATGATGAAGTTTGACTGTAACAGATTTTTATAGAAATGTAGAGCTTAACATTAATAAATGTATTAAAATGATTCATCCTAAGTCATAATAGAGAAGAACCATTTGATCATCTGACAGATCAGAAAAAGGTCATATACTAAAATCCCAACATCTATTACTGATAAAATTTTTTGGCAGACTATAAATAGAAGGGCATAGTTTAATATATAAATTCAAAAGTCAAGAATATTTTACCTTAAAAGTCTAAGTTATACTTTTAGAGAAACACTAGAGGTATTCTTGCTAAGGAAAAAAATAAATAAAGAAGAATGTATAACACCAGTACAGTTATATATTCATTATGTAGGATTGTCTTAAAAGTGCTGGTCAGTGTGATGAGATAAGAAAGTAAAATAAGATTATTAAAGATACAAAGATAAAACTATCACCCCTACCCAGAACTATTGCCTACTTGACAAAGGTCAACAGAATTAAAAACAAAACTATTGGAATGGAAAGAATTTAGGAACTGACCAGTGTCAAAATATCCAACTGCCAAGTTAAATAACTAACTACTCACCACTTTCTCAATGCAGAGATAAGAATGAGGTAGATTGATGCTTAATGACATAGGAAGAGGCCCGACATCTATTGCCAAGGGAAATGTAGATAGCAAAGAGGGTTATAAGCATCACACTTATAAAATGATAAAGCACATTTTTAGGGAATGCTGAGACTATGATTAATTGTTGAATATTTTATGGCAGAGGGATTTTTAATTCTATAGGACTTTGATTTTTCACACTGTGTATTCTCATGTTTAAATGTACTCAACTTTAATGTCAAGATAGAAAACCAATCAATATATTTTTCATTAAAGAGAGTAGTAGGATACCTATACACTAAGAACAAATTGTTGAAGAATACGATGGACAAAAGATCTCATTTGTAGTAGTACCCACAACTACAAAAATTACTTTATTAGAAAAAATAGACCAAAGGACATAAAACTAAACATTATGAATGTACTGAACTAAAAGAGAACATATTATAAGAATATTAATTCTGTAGTAATATGTACATTTTACATAACCTAATTTCCAATTCTTCTAAACATTACAAAATGATCCCAAATTTCTTCTGGACATATTAATCTGCAAATGTACTTGGAAGTTTCTGAAAAGATTTAATGGGACACTTGATCTAATGTTACAGTGATCAAATAGGGTGTTCTCATTGCTGGTCTGCACAGGCAGATGGTGGCGTGAAACTCCCAGGGACTGGGGAGCCTGTGTGTATCCAAAGTGTCCATGGGCTGATGGCATACAGTAAAAATAGGGTTAATGGTGGTAGGAAAAGGATAGATATCCTGATCAATAGTGTTGGGGCAATTTAGAAAATACATTCCAATCAATCAGATTTAACTGTTTAAAAGGAAAAAGTAAATGGACAAGAATAAAATATTGATGAATATTTATGCAATCTTCATAAGAATGACAGCAAAGGGGCCAGGGAGTTAGCTCAGTGGTTCTGGCACCTGCCTTGCAAGCAATACCAGGCATAGTGACTCACACCCACTAGCAATCAGTCCCACATACCACAGTGTGGGGCGTGGTGGCTCACGCCTGTAATCCCAGCACTTGGGAGGCAGAGGTGGGAGGATTGCTGAGTTCCAGGCTTGCCTAGACTACATAGTGAGCTCAGAGCCAGCCTGAACTACAAAGTGAGACCCTGTCTCAAAAAAAAAGAAAAAACAAAGAGCAAAGGTGATAACCGAAAGACAGATTTCACTAATGTTTAAAAGCTATAATACAACTTAAAATATTTTGCAATATTATTTTAAAAAATCTCTTAGAAATCAATGAAGACACAACTCCAGACTAGATGAATATAGGTAAACTACAAAAACACATAATTCAATAAATACTTCTTTCTTATGATGGTCATTGTTTTAATAAAAAATGGAATTTTTTTACACCTCCAGACCCCTTGCTAATAACCATGTTAAAGAAGGAGGAGGACATTCTCACACTGGACTGCTGGGGGTAGAAATACATTTGGGAATTATCTTTCTGAAAGGCAATTTGAGGCAATACATGAAGGGTGGTCACAATATACAGTGAATGTTCAAGTAAAACATTACAGGAAAAGGCACATTACCATTAAGCCTCAAATTGCATGAACTGCAAACATGTAGTAATAAGATTAAAAATCTTTAAAAGCGTCCGGAAAACACAGTCTCTCCCTTTAAAAACATGTATCCCATCATTCTAGCCTCTTTCTGAAGCAGTTCTGGATGCCCTCTTGCATGAGTGTCTTTAGCAGGTGTGACGAGAAAACCTGATGAATGTTACTGCTACATGCTGTCCAATGGAAAGGCAGGCTTGTAAAAACATTGCAGTGTGTCCTCATCTACTTTAGTCCCCAGATCAGGCACTGAGACTATGGCTCTTCCCTAAAGTCAGAATAAAAATGAAAGGTCAATCAGTTCAGAACACGGAGGCAGCCATGTCAGTGCTACCGAAGAGATTCATGAAGGAAGATTTCAGAACTGCTTCAGAAAGCAGCAAGAATGATTGGGTAAGTGTATTTAAAGTGAAAGGGAATATTTTGAGGGGGGTTAATGGTAATGTGTCTTTTACTGTAGACATCTACAGCATTGTTTGATCATACCCTGTATAATAAAATTCCTAAAAAAAATGTGCCTATTTTTCTATCATTAGTCAGAAAAGGCAGTTATGCTGCAGTAACAAATTAACCCTGAAGTCCCATGGTGTAACATTAGGGTTTCTATGCTCTGCTCCCTCTACAGGCCCACGCAGGTTGGTGGTATGGAGAAATCAAGCGAGGGTCTGCTTCACTGAGTCCATCTCTGGGGCCCAGGATGATGGAGGGTCCACCCAAGACGTCACATTGCTAAGGGCAGGGGACAGACCCTGGGGCTCTGCATGAGGATATTTTAGTCTCTGCCTACATTTCACTGGCTGGAATTAGTCACAAGACCCCAAATGACTACAGGGATGTCAGAGGGTAGAGTCTCCTGTGCCCAGGATGGAGCAGGGCCATAGGGAGGGAGAAGCACGTGTTTGAGCCAGCGAGTTCCCTCTGAAGAAATTGCCCTAAGTAAATATTCTGAAAAGTTTACAAAGATGTCAGAAGAGTCGTTATGTCTTTGACTACAACAGTAAAAAGCTGAAAAGTCTGAGTATCCAAGACACAATCTACACAGATATTAAAAAGGACAAAATTACATACTGATATAGAAATATATTCACAATAGTGTTAAAAGGGGGAAAACCAAGTTATAGAATAGTATGTATGATCTGATTATATTTCATGAAAAAAGTAATAAAGTGTGTACAGATGCACGGAAAAATTCTGAACATACACCGAATGTTAACAGTGGTTCTAATCAGATGGGGCAATAATAGGTGATTTTCTTCTTTTCATTTATCTTTAGTTTCTTTAAAAAAATGTGTATCTAATTCATATACCAAAAAAAAGCATTTAAAGGGAAAAATGGTATTCTTGGGAGAGTCCACTCATTAAACTCCCAAATTTGATGTAAGAAATGTTTTCTTTTCTGTCATATCTAATAAGACACTGCGATAACAATTTGTTGAAAGGACTTTCTTTTCTAAGTAGTAGAGAGAAAGGACAAGAACACAGTACATTCTCCATGGCTGTACAGCATCCGTCCTGCCAACTGCCGGCCAACACGCGAGTCTGGACTGCGCTGTGGTTTGTCTGTGCTGATGCCGGGGTGCTAGCGATAGCTACGGCCAGCTCTGCACTGTCCAGAGTCGTGGGCCGGGTACAGGTCCACTCCTCAGAGACCCACACACCTCTCACAGATGCATTCCAGAACATAGAACATCAACCACAAATCTTCAAATAAAGACTCTTCTTTTACAAAACTCTTCCTTATTGCTTCTGTTCCTGCCCTTTGCCCTTTCTTTCCCCAGAACACACACACACACACACACACACACGAACCCATATACACTCATACAGAGTCCTAAGCTCACCAGAACATTTTATCCCACTGAGAATTCGTAGGACAGTCACCTTACCAGGCTGTGTTTAAAGAGCTCTATTCTTCAAATGAGTGCATGGAACAGACATTAGAAACATGAATTTCTACACAAGGTTCCCTCTTCATGCCATCAGCCAGCATCCCCAGAATATAAACTGTTTCTTTGGGGAAGCCATGTACTCAGAAATGAAGAGTCCATTTAAACCATGCATGTCATTAAAAACTATACATGGACATTACATTTTTAAGCTTCTAGTTTATATTCCAAGTGCTTCCAAATCCAGTGATGAATGGTGCATCAACTCATTTCAGTTATTACCAAAGGGCAGTCTCTTTTGAGCTTACACTAAGTCACACCATGGCTGCCCTGTCTCCAAGGATGAGGTGGCCCCGTGGTTGACTCTCCTCCAGTCTCCCTGATTTCTGTAGATGATGAACCCCTTTTAAAATGGGCAGGTAGGGATGCTTTGGGACAGAATATACCAATACTCTTTATCTGATGTATTGTGGCAAACAGAATATGCCAGCCAGGCTCCTGCCAACTACTGATGTGATGGCTGTGCTTGAGGCGGCCGCGGGGCTCCCATGGAGTCTTCCTCTGAGACCCTCAGCAGGCCTGCTCCCTGCCTAGCGCTGCTTCTTTCCCCTGTGGGGGTTGCTTGTGTCTCTGGAGCCCAGGGCTGACCACCTGTTCTAATCTGATTACTTTGCTTCCATGAAAGCTATCAACACAGAACTCAAAGTGAATCTGGGTGCCACGGAACTGGCTTTTCAAGCCCAGGCACCACTGTAACCAACACATTTTTAGATGAATCCCTAAAAACAAGAATCACTCCTAATGGAACTTATGTTTATAGTGAACATAAACATAATTCTGCTCCTTTTAAGTTGTCCTTTGCTGTGGATATATGTTAAAATAATCTAATTGTAATGTGCTCTTATTAGGATTCAGGAGGATGTTTTTTCTCCTGCCACCCAAAGATTGCTGAAGAGAGAACAGGGATATAGTTCACAGAAAAATAGCAGGCCGAGGTCCAGGAGACGGGATGCAGAGCCCACACTGCTAGGTCCTCTGGGCGTGTCACTCTCTGTCCCTCTTCCTATCTGCAAAATGGAAGTAATGATTTCTGCCAGGTCCTCTGTCCCCAAGCAAGGTCCAGAGCGATGATGTGCAGGGTGATGAAGCGTGCCAGTCAGGTGGCCTGCGTGGACCCTGGGTCTCTTTCCTCCAAGGCCTGACCACACTCTCACAACCTGTCACCCTAGTGGTTTCACATTCTCAGGGCATCCTCTCTCTTTCCCACCTGAGAATCAGAAGTGTTTCAGGTTGGGTCTCATCCTGGAATGGAGTTCTCTTTAAAGATCACCATGGTTGAGGGTTTTACTTGGCCTCTCTTGGGCCCCAGGTTTCACAGATGGGGGACAAAAGCTAATCGAGGTACACACATCCAGCCACAGAGAGGGCAACATCAAGGAAGCCTAGTCTGGAAGCTGACAATGAACTCCTGACTCAACACCTTCCAGGCAACTCAGTGTGGCTGCTTATGGCCAAGAGGGAGAAGACACCCAGTCTGCACACAGCGCAAGGCCACATGGCAGTTCTGAGACCGCACGGGTCAGCAGGACCACAAGGCAGTGTTAAAGGTGCGGCAGGGCACGGTCACTGCAGTCCTCCCTCTACGGTGGCAGAGCCTGTCAGCCAGAACAGCCACCAGATTACTGTTCTGCTTGCCCCTGGGCCATTCTTAGTTTAAAAGAAGCTAAATGAAGAAACATTATGGTCTTTAAAGAAGAGCAGGAAGACGGGAATGTTCAATGCTTCCGTCAAGTTTTGTGCTTCCACTGAGGGACCCAGTCCTCCTTTGAAGGACCCCTGCCTCAGCTTCTCTGGGCTGCAAGAATCCGAGGCTGGACAGCCCCAGCGTATGAGGAATCCAAGGCCCTCACCACTGGCTGCAAGCTGCTCAGCACACTCTTCAGTGGTGAACAGGACCCTGGGTCTCAGGCCCAGAGCAGCACACTGTGGTAACGACTTGCAACACTCTCTACTTCTGCATCCAGCATTTTCTAGAATCACTGCTATGAGAATGTACAAATGGCTTCAGCAACTACCCTCCTCCGAGTATGTCACCTGAACACACTCGAGCAGCCAAGAGGGTTTGTTTAGATGAACAAGTCTGCTGCAGTCAGAGCTGGGTCATCTCAGGGCCCAAGCTGAGGGTGTTTGGATCCCAGTGTCCACTGTTGCAGGCTGATGACAGGCTCAGGCTGCCACGCTGGCCTAAGAAGAATCGCCTAGGACCAACTCATGGCCAGTCCTGCTCTCAGGTCTCCCGGAAGCCAGTAGGGAGCTGGGAGCTGCTGTCCTGAGAGGCACCTAGAGCTCAGGGGACAGGGCGGGGCAGGCAGCCGCCCCTGGTCTGGATCACAGCAGGGCTGACCATACTTCCCATTTCCAGGCTAAGAGCCCCACGTACTAGGCCCTGCCCCCCAGCCTGCAGGGTGTCTCCTAAGGTACCCGGTGTGCTAGACCATCAGCCTGCCTTCCTTTCCTATCCTTGCTCAGAGTGGTCTCCGCTGGGGAAGGAATGCTGAGGACTCAGATGCTTACGGTGGGTTTGGACAGCCTTCTCCTCGGCTGTTCCCTCACTGACATAGTTTCTGCAGGAAGAGTTTCTAAACCCATGAGAAACTGTTTCTTGAGGGCAAAGTTCTCTTAGGTGGTTCTCAGGGGAGTCAGAGGGCAGCAGAGTCTCCCCTGTGCTCAGGGCATCTAGAAACGTGCCGGCCAGGGACTCAAACCTCCAGCTGTGAGGGGTGACATCTCCCAGTGGATGCCGTGGCACCCAAAGGCCCACTGGCCCATGAGCCGATCTGCACAAGAGGTTTATGGCTCCAGTCCCTTCTTTAGCAGGAGCCAAGAAAGGCAAGAGGCAGACCTGGGCAGAGCTTCTCTGTCGTTGAGGCCGAAGCTCTCTAGATGAGTAGAACTCCTCACCCTCAGGAGCCTATGTCATTTCTTTCTCAGCTCTCCAAACGCTTCAAGATCATACCCTAGTCCTCAACCCCTGGGCAGCCTGTGCCACAGACAGTGTTCTGGAATCCTCAGGCTCCAGCTCACCATGTCCAGAAAAGAAGATGGTCCCAGGGACAGAGACCCCCAGGGGCAGAGCATCATGGCCGACATCTTGCGGGGCCTGAGACCAGTCTCTGACGTGTCTGCTATACCTGAGTCACCCTCAGGTTTGCCAGGGAGGTTCCTTTCTGAGAACTGCTCAGCACAACAAACAGCGAATTGTTCAACACGGTTTGAACTCTGCTGTGGGGTTTGATTAAAACACTAAGTTCCGTTTAGATATTTAATTGAACAAATATTTATTGAGCACCTACATTGTGCCAGGCACTGAGGTAGGCACCCTCACTGCTTGTTGTTCCCACAGCATGAGCATTTGCTCAGAAATTCAAACCAAGGAAAAGAGCATTGCCACAGCTGAATGTAACAGGGGAGAGCAGGCTGTGGTAGATGCAACGCAAGCATCTCCCATGTCGGAAGCTGCACTTGCCGGAAACGAGCTTTCTCCCTCTGGAGGGGGTTTCTACACATGCTTGCTTTAAAGCATCTCGGTGCTGACTGAGAGAGGAGTTGCGCCCTCCACACCCCCACGGAGGGGAACTTGGTGGACAATTGTATATGGAGTGCTATTCAAGCCAAGGAGCAAAACAGCCTGTCCTAAAAGACATCTGGGTTAGAAAAGACTTGTTTTTCAGTGATCGGGTTGCAAGAGCCCTTAAGAAAGATATAAACATCCCTGCCCTGACTGCGTAAACGTTTAAGGTAGACCTAGTTCTGGATTCCTGAGTCAGAATCTTCCAGTTGTCCACAACCTCAAAGGCCAGAGAAGTGAGAGGAGATTTCTATCCTGGAGAGGAGTGAGTGGACGGCACGCCTGGTCTGGAAACACAACACACCGCACCGGCATTTACAGAAGCAACGCAAAGAGGGGCGCGTCCTAGTCCTACTGCGACTCGCACACATGTGGGACTCACAGCAGCCGGGTCTCTGTCGCACTAATTATCCGTGCCCAGCTTGGAGAGGCCTCGGCGGAAATCGTGGAGGTCATCAATTTTTCCATCCAGCACCTCTAGGAAGCTCTTCAACTCCACCTTCAGGTGGCGCTGTCGGTATTTACTTTCCTCAATGTCCGTCTTTAGAGACCGCACTTTGTCTTCCAGGTTCTGATTGTCTCGCTCCGCTGCCTAAGAGGACAAAAAGGGAGAAAGGAGAAGGGTCTGAGGCACAGTAGTGGAAGCAATTGGCCAAGCCTGCTCAGTGAATGGGGCCCTCTCCATCGGGCTCATGGGCTGGGCCCGGGGAGAAGACCTGAGGGTAAATTCAGCCCTTCCACACACAAGCCTGGACCGTGATCTTGGAAAGGAGGCAGCAGGCATTTCAGAGCCGCTCCTTTCCTGCCTGTTTTCCGGCACGGGGACCAACAGGCTGGCTGGGGAACCAACACGTAGCCTGAAACCCAAGTCCCGGCGCAGAATGCAGAGTTCTGCCAGGAGGACTTCACTGAAGGTTTAGCAGTGATGGTTTGAAATCTGTCTTGGGGATGTCAGCTCCACGGTGGTCAACAGAGGCCACCTCTGGGTTGTGTCTAGTGTTCCACTGAGAGGCCTCCTCAGCTTCAGGTCGAGGTCTGGCCCTGGAACGGGAAGGCAAGCTGTGCCTGTGATACAGGGACAGGCGTCTGTGCACCCCTGATGCCATCACCGTGGGCACCTTCTGCAGGGCTGGGCCCTCGACGTCAAGCAAGGCCTATCTGGGTAAATCAGACCAGAAAGCCACGTGTCCTCAAAGGGTCCTTGGGCTTTTGCATGTCAAATGAGAGGTCTATGTGGGGTAAACTGGGGCTTTCTTGAACATGTGGCCAGTCACCGATACTGAACTGGGCTCGTGCAACTCAGCAAAGCAAACATCATGGGGCTGGAAGTGCAGAGCCCTGGAGGGGAAAAGGTGCCTGAGAGCCCCCCATTTATGGAACAGTGAGGAAGGCCCGGCCATGGCGAGTGCACGGTCAGGGGCTGAGGAGTGGCCTGTGGATGTGCACCCTGACCCTCTGCTCTCAGGCCGCCGTGACGCCCTCTCCTCACTGTCTTTGTGTGGCCTGCTGAGTCTGCCCTCAGGGGTGAGGGTGGTGAGCAGCTACTGCCAGCTTCGGACGAACAGAAAAATTACTCTTCTCTACCATCCTGTTTTGAAGGTCAGTCACATGACCACCACCTTCTCATCTGAGTCAGGACAGATGTGCCCCTCTTACCTCTAACTTCTCAGAGACATATTCACATTCTGACATGAGCTGAGGTATGATTTCACTTTGTTTTCGGAGATCTTTCAACTCCTACAGGAGACAGAAATTTTTAAAAAACACTCTGAGAAATGTATTCTTTTTTTTTTGTTTGTTTTTTGAGACAGGGTCTTGCTTTGTAGTTCAGGCTGGCCCTGAGCTCACTATGTAGCTGAGGCAAGCCTCGAACTCAGCAATCCTCCAGTCTCTGCCTCCTGAGTGCTGGGATTACAGGCGTGAGCCATCACGCCCCCGGCACTGTGGTATGTAGTATTGATGGCTGGTGGGCGTGAGTCACCACGCCCAGCATTGTTATGTGGTTACCGGGATGGAACTCAGGACTTTGCACTTGCAAGGCAGGCACTGGAACCACTGAGCTAAATCTCCTGCCCAAGAAACATACTCTTGAAAATCACTAACTTGTGCCGATGCTTATGGATGTCACTTTTGGAACCTGTCCTGTTTGCATAAATAATGATGCTACTTTTATACACTGGGAGATTCCAGGGAAGAAGTGTGTGCCATGCATGATTTCAAGTGTCTATACTCTACCACAAAGAGGTATGTATCTTTACGATTCTGGTTTGTGGGAAAACTAAGACCTAGAGAGGTTTGGTAACTTGCCCACAGTCTCCCACATGTGTATACTTAGCTATTCTGAGTCCCAGAATGTACATGACTGTATGATTGGTAGCTCCAGCTGAATTTATTTGACAGAACCCAACTTGTGATGACAGACGATCCGTAAAACTGCTGGGGTGTTCTGTGAAATGTTCAACTCTTGGATCTGAGCAACTGTGTATCCTAAATAGAAGGCAGAGGCTGCAGGGTGGTGGCGAGGCCTTTCTTTGCTCAGGGGTCTCAGCCTTGGTGTGATGCCTGGCTCTCTGTCCTGACGCCCTGGTGGCTGCCAGGGCCAGTCACACGCTGGCTCTGGGTACCTGCTGTGCCCAGGAGTCTCAGAGGGTGCCAGGGCCTTGCTCCAGCACCATTACTCACCGTCTCCTTGTCTCGGAGTTCTGACTCTAGTTCTTCGATTCTCCTCTTCAGCTGTGAATTCTTCTCCTTTTCCCTGTTTATCTCACTGCACTGTTCTTCTAGCTCGTCAATCTTCAACAGACATCACACAGTAAAGCGGGGATGCTAGTTGACTTTAGTCATTAAACAGGAGACTCCCACAGACATTTTATTCTTTCTTTAAAAATACAGCATACACCAACTCACTCACAAATTTTTCCCTGTGGCCATGAACAAGCTCCAAGCTTCGGCATACTCTGGACTTCTGGTTTTCTCTTGCGGCCAAATGAGAAGTCTCCTTTAAAGATCTGTCACAGCCTAGATATCCCCTGAATGATTTTACGCATGCTAAATTATTCTGTTTCATCTCAAGAGTTTAAGCCAGCAGGGCAGAGAACCTAGCAGCTCTGTGGGGCAGTGGCCCCCAAATGCAAACGATGGCATTTTAAACCCTGAGTACCAAGGTGACCTTACCCTTGGTGCATGCAGAGCAGACTTCCTACTCTGCCTTTGAGACTGGTGGCGAATCCCAGGGTTCTATCTATCTTTCCAGGCTTGGCTGCTCCTCGGGGAATGAGCGTACAGAGGCCTGATGCTCCACTGTCATCCAACACCGAGCACTTCTAGGGGACCCAATGGCATAGGCAGAGTGGATGGCAGGAACAGAACTAAGGCCTAACATGACAGCAACATAGCGATGGGGTCCCCAGAAGCCAGCAGCCTTTAACGTGATGGGTGTCAGGAAGGACACTGCTCAGAGGCAGCCTGCACCAACTGCCACCAGCTTCTAGCTCCATCCCGTGCAGAGACCTGGAGGGCCGGACTCCTCCAAACACCTCACCCCCTCCCCACTGCCTGTGCCTTCCACGCTCAGACCACAGAGAAAATCAGCTCTTTGATTCAAAAAAAAAAAAAGAGAAAGGGCAAGTAGACCTGCCAGGCCTTGGCCAGGATGGTACAGAGTCAGCAGCTGGCCTGGTGCCCCCAGTCGTCAGCACTTTCAATGCTGAGATGAAAAAATGACATGAGGCAGCTTTATGTGGCATCAGCACCAATGTGCAACCAATGGCAGCTTGTCCAGGTTGGCAGAGCAGGTCACACATGCGGGTTAGGGCACAGTGAGCACCAGCTTAACTGTGAGGTGTCCCCCGAGGGCCTGCACTTACACAGCAGGCTCTGCAGTCCTGTGTGCCCACGCGGGGGTGGCTACGGTCTCCCTGCCACAACGTGGCCAGCGCGGGCACCTCGGGACCTCAGCCATTCCAACACTTCCTTGCCAGCTGGGCAGGACAGCAGAGAGACAGCGACTCTTACAGGCAGGATTACAGGTGGATTTTGAAAAACTCGAAATGCCAAGAAATCAAAGTTGGGAAGTAGAAGGCATCTGACAGCAGTCAGCACCCACCTTCCTTGTGCTTTAAGCAGCATAATCTTTTCTCACTTCTAAATTTGCATTTTAAAAATAATGATCTGAATGGAAGCAGAGGTTCTGAGCAAATGCTCCTATTTCCTGGTTACTTTTTCTTTTTTCCTCATTCCCTTCCTCCACTGAAGATCATTACACCACAGAAATGCCAGGGAAGGGCAGCCGTGTCAAAGGCCAGCTGGGCCGAGCACCAGCGAGCCTCTGAGAGGGACCAGGCCACTGCTCGGTCATTCACTTCCCCTTTCACAGCAGGAATTGTAAACCTGCTTCCACAAAACAAATAAACCAAGAGTGTACACAGTTAAAGCTCTGTTAGGAAAGGCAGCGAGGTGCAGAGCCTTCTTCCCGCCCATGGGGGGGGCACACAGGGGAGGACTGGGGCGTCCCCCTCCCCCTCCAGCCCGAAGCCCGCTGGACCTCCCTCCCGCTGGGGCTCGTGGGGGGGGGCCCACCTTGTGGCGGAGTCGGTCATTCTCATCCCGGCAGAGGGAGAACTGCTTCTTCCACTGCTCCACGCTGGCCGCTGACTCCTGCAGCGCTGTGGTCAGCCTGGCGTTGCTCTCCCGCAGGGTCTGCAGCTCAACCTCCCATTTCTTCACATTGGCAGCACTGCGGGGCAGGGACAGGCCGGATGGAGAGGGGTGCTGCTGCCCGTCACTCTGCACCTCCACCCCTGGGGGAGGGGACCCTGCCGCCCCTCAGCGGCCGAAGGGGAGCCCGCACTCGCTCACCAGGGAGTGGGATGGGGACTGGCTGCTCGGACCAACAGGGCCTCTCTCTAGGGTGCCAGCTCACTGGGCTCTTTTCTCTAAAAATTGCCTTAGAAGAGCACTGAAGTCTTAAAAGAATGAGAAGATAGAGCTTCATTTCCTGCTGGTCCCCTGCACAGAACCCCCTTCCCGAAGGAAGCCCGTGGACAGAGGCTCTACACCCCGGGGCGGCCTGTGGGCCTCTGAAGACCTCCTGAGAGCCACACCTGACTGTCCGGGGCTGGACCAAGGGCCACAGTCTAAACACTGTGCCCACAGACAGCCTTGTTCCAAGTAAAAATGGTGCCCCGTTATTCGTGCCTCTTCAAGGCCCTGAGAGGAATCCAGATGTGAGAGCTGAGGGCTTGAGGATGGAGGAGACAGTGCCTGGGAATTGGCCTCTGATGAGAACAGGCACCCACCTGTGTGTGGAAGGGAGCACTGGCTGTCCCCTGACTTTGTCACCCTAGGGCCGTGAAATGGTGGCCTATGGAACACTTCTATTTTCGCAACTGTGACTGAATAATTTGTGTTATCTTTCAGCATACAGTCTCAATAAGCTATGAATGTGATAGAAAAATACATTTTCGGTTTCAAATACCACAGATTGAAAAAAAAGTAAAATGTTATTATCTGATGAATTCTAGAGTTGGTGACTGAGAATTTAAGCTGATTTAGGGAAATGTCTTCACATCCATTCCTGCAACTCCCTTGCTCACTAAACTCAGGTTTGAAAACACTTATTTTTAGGAATGAAATGTTTTCATCCGCAGCCCATTGTGATTTAAACAATTAAGTCCTAGCAATTGCCTGATGAATAAGAAAACCGGATCCAGTTTTGTCTTTCACCTGACAACGACCCAGAGGCAGGTGAGGGGGGGTCTCAGGGTCTCCTGTGTTTCTGGATCCCCAGGTCAGGCCACAGGAAGGAAGCAGCAACCACCAGCCAGGCCAGCTGCCCGGAGACGAGACGGGGCCATCGCCTGGGGCCCCAGCTGTGGAATGTGACTGGCTGCCTGTGGCACAGGCTCGAAGCAGCCCGAGTGAAAGACTAGCCAGGCAGGTGATGGGAAGGTTTACCTTTAGCTGTGTAATCTTAGCTTGAGAGTCACTTGACCACCTGAGACTCAGTTTCCTCGTCTGCATAACGTGGGCAGTTAAGACAGGACACAGCTCATACATGGACAAGCCTGCGGGAAGCGGGGAGCTTCTCAGGGGTGACCAGGAGGTTGGGGGAGGCTGAAGCACCTGGCCAGGAGAGCAAGAGGACCTGAGGGCAGCCACGGGCAGGTCCTTAAGACACACAAATGCAAGCATAGCTCATGTCATTGCTAAAAATTTAAATCTTCTTGATTCCAGTTTGGGGATCATGTTACATGTATAGATCTACTTAGGAGAACTGACACCTTACAAACTATCAAGGCTTCTTACCGCTTCCCAAAAAGCATGTATCACTCTGTGTTGAAGTGCTGAATACGCACTTACTCAGACCATTACACACTTGCATGTGCGTCACACCACGCTCCACCATACTTCATGAGTATGGACAAACATGCGCTACTGAAAATACCTATTTTTAAAAGGACAAAGTATATATATTTCTATGTGTTAAATAATTAATTTATGAACCTCAAAATCATTTTAAAGATTGCTTCAGCTAGACCTTGTGGTTTTTGTCCAGTTTATTCTTAGCTATTGTAAGGTCCTAGTTCACATAGTAAAGGAAATTGCTTTTTCACAAATATATCCTGGATACCCATGTGACTTTTTTTTTTTTTTTTTTTTTTTGCTTTTTGGAGACAGGGTCTTACTTTGTAGTTCAGGCTGGCCCTGAGCTCACTATGGTGCCCAGGCAAGCCGCCGCAAACTCAGCAATCCTCCTGCCTCTGCCTCCCAAGTGCTGGGATTACAGGCGTGAGCCACCACATCCGGCATTGTGGTATGCAGTGTTGATTGTTGGTGGGCGCGTCTCCACGCCCAGCATTATATGTGGTAACTGGGGATCGAACTCAGGTCCTTGCGCTTGTGAGGCCGGCGCCGGAACCACTGAGCTAACCCTCCGGCCCCCCCATGTGACGTTTTTTTTGTCCCCTGATTTTTGTGAGGCTTCATACTATTTCTTGTTCTTTCTTGGGTTTTTATATGCTTTTGTTTGATTAGGACTCAGTTTTACAAATGAATAAATAATTGTGTCTCCCCCAAAACAAAGCCCAATCATAGAGACATTCTATGTACTCTCACACCTGTGTTCTGTCCCTCACATGCAACTCACTGCCCTGCATATGTGCACTCTCCCTCTCACACATACACACACATGGCCACACTCACAAACACACTAACTGATGTTACGTGGTTGGCCAGACAGAGAAAGCCATAAATGTGAAGCCTTTTGGCCTGGAGACAAGGCTGGAGGCTCTGAGTAAGGCCAAGTCTTCTTTCTCTTCCTTTCCGGAGCGCTGCCCCATGTGCTGGGCATGGGGACAGCGGGATCTGGGCTTTAACCGGGCTCACCTCTGGGTCAGGGCGATCTTGAGCTTGTCATTCTCAGACTTGAGGTGCGTGTCGGCTGGACCTGCGTGAGAGGCCTTTTCATCGTCCGTCCCATTGACACTGGATGCCTGAGTGGAAGATGGGGTTTCACACCCAGATTTCTGGCCAAAGGCAATTATCTCCACACATCACTGCTTGTTCCCACTGGCAGCAAATCAGGCCCAATGAGAAACTATGTGTTTGTGAGTGTGGATGAACCAATTTACTTAACTACAAGGCAGAGAATACTTACTAATAAGTAAAAGAGACTAACAAAGGCTATCCGTCATGAGGAAATACCCTGCAGAGTCCCCCTAAAGAGTGGGAGGCCATAAAGTCTGCCTGCTTCTTTAATGCCAAACAAGAGATCACCTGGGGCCACTGTTCTTTTTTAAATTAATTCTTTATTGGTACATTTTATATATACATCATGATCAGAAACAGCATTGAAAATTTGTACTAGTGCATGACGCTACTTAATTCTCACATTTAAAATTCTCCTATCCACCCTATAACCCCCTGCCCCCTTTTTTTATATAAACTTTTCAGATAAACTTAGCAAACTTGAGTAAGGGGACTTCTTAAGTATACAGGACAGAAGGCATGGGGTTAAGAGGGATGGAGAGATTATGAGAAACTAGAAAGAACAAGTCGTAGTGAATGAAAGCAGAGAAGAAGTACTGAAGCTGAGATAACTTAAAAATCCTTGGGCTACGGGAGTTAGACCAACATATCCATTTAAGAGACAGGAGTCAGATACGGATGTTGCTGTCCCATTTCCACTTAATGCTGTTATGAAGACCCTCAGATGTTTTCTGCAAGAAGCCAGACTACATGAGATCTCATCTGGTATTGAATAAGATCTTAGATTTGATTTAGCCTTCAAGAACCATAAAGGCAAAGGGAAGAACTATGAAGGGAATAATGTATAAATTTGACTTATTTTAAATTCCTGTACTACAAAAAAAATGCAAACAAAAACCTGGGGGGAATATTTGCAGCAGAGAGTATATGCAAAATGTTAATGCCTTTTCTTTACTGAAGAACTCTTAGAGTCTTTGTCTTTCAGAGCTACATCTTGAAGTAATTATGGATGGAATGATGTATCTGGGATTTGCTTTAAAATATAGACAAGCAAGGAGAAGTGGGGGGCATAAATAAAATAACTGGTCAAAAATTCCTAATAAAACTGATCTCAGAGATGGGGTTGCAGCTCAGTGATGCCATGCCTGCCTGGCAAGCACAAGGTCCTGAGTTTGAGCCCCAATGCCGCAAATAAATAAAGGAAGCAAGCTGACCTATAGGTGCCTAGAGAGTCACTGTACAATTCTGCCTGGTTTTATATGTGTTCAAAATCTGTCATGCTAAAGTGTATGTAAAGCCCTTAGGAATCCATACAAAAATATCTTAATTTTTATAATAAAGAAAAGAATTATTGATATCTACAAAACCAAAATATGTACAATAGACAAAATATTTAATGTCACTAGAAAAGGAAAAATCTAACAAGATACATTTTTCATCTGTCAAATCCACATAGCTGTCTCAGTGGTGATGTAGGAAGAAAAACCCTTACTCCATGCTGGTGGGAGTGGGAATGCTATGTTTCTATAGGCCAGGTGCACAGTATATATAAAAAACTTTAAATATGCCTTCAACCCATATCTCCTGCTCAAGAATTCATCCTGCAGAAATCATAACACTTATAATGACGGGTAAGAACATTCATCATAGTGTTATTTATATTGATGGAAAACTAGGAACAGCACAAATGCCCCACGTTCTAAGAGGCCAGAAGAAAATGCCCTGTCCCAGACACACTGGAATACTGTTCAGCCATTAGAACAGTTTTGAATAGGGACAGAGCAGGTGACTTTTTATTCTTTTCTTAAAATATCATACTTTATTTATACAATAAGCATATATTGCTCCTATAGCCACAAAAACTCTTACTGTTTTTTGTAATTAGAATGCTTAAATTTTCAATTACTAGGGAAAATTTGGCCAAAGTATTCACTCTTTAAGAGATTCAGGCAAATAAGCAACTGATTTCTAATAAAAAGAAAAATAAATACACTGATCTCTGTCTAGGGCAATATCAGGAAGGTAAATAAAAACTAAAGCTTTGAGACAACAACTCATTTTCACATAACTAAAATACACACAATGATATTTTATTGGATATACTTGTTTTTAAAGGTTTAAAATACTTTTGAGGGGACAAATATGAAAACAAAACCATCTATAGAGAAATTCTGACTTTTAAGTTTAAAGAGAGTATTATAATATATGATACTCAGAAAAAGACTATATATATAGTTTTGTTTTGAGATGGAGTTCCTACTATGGAGCCCAGACTATCCTTAAACTTTTGATTTTCCTGCTTCAGCCTCCTAAGTTGTTGGGATAACAGGTATCATTGCCATTGTGCCCAGTAAAACAGTGTAGGAGAAAGTCTCTAGACCATAGAACATTTCTATAAAAACCATGTCTGGTTTTTACAGAAAGCTCCTCAGAGATTACTAATTGGTATACCAAATTAACTGGTAGCATTAATTTAGACAGATTCAAGAGAGCACCTGTCTACCTGCAACCTCCATAACCCACCAGGGCATCTTTTGTGTGTTAAGCCCAAGTTGCTGGGAACATAACACAAGACAGACCTACACAAACACACACCTGTACTCCTGCCCCTCTAGGAGGCTGAGGCAGGGAGACTGCAAGTTTGAGCCCAGCTTGGGCAAATCAGCTAGACCCTCTCTTGAAATAAAGGGGGGCTGAGGACAAAGGACAGTGCAAGGGCTCTTTGATGGCCAATACTGTACAAAGGAAAAAAAAAAAAAAGACCTAAGTTCTGCCTTTGTGAAGCAGCCCAGGCTGCCAGGTGTCCGGCAGACTCAGAGTCCCAAGGCTCCCTGTCCTCTGGGAGTGCCGTATGCCCAAGGTGCCCTGCCTGGGGAAGTGATGCGGGAACTCCTCTCCTGCCTTCTTCACGGGCTCCTGCCCATCCTGGCTCCGGCTTTCTCCTTCCTCCCCTTCCTGCTGCTGAGGCTCACGGCCAGGTCCACAGCGGAGCTCGGCAGCCCGGCACTCTCAGGGCTCCTGGTTCTTGTCACTGCCGCTGCCCCTGACGCCCCTCCCTTCCCTGTCTGAAACAGGGCTGCCTCTGTCCCGCTCCTGCCCAGTCACTCCCACCTGTCTTCCCGGCTGTGCGTGATGCTCGCCTAGTTCCCCATCAATAGTCACGGACACGTGCAGTGCCCACTGCTACCCAAGAACAAGCAGACTGCGGGGAAGTAAACTCAGCACTAACGAAGAAGGCGGATTTCACTCAGGACACTGGTGCATCCCGTCCGTCCCAGCCATCATGCCGACCCCTGACCCCAGCTCCCGGGGCCTGAAGTCTCCCTTTCCCTGAATCTCTTGCTGCCATGCCTTTCTTCACCGCTCCATATAACAGGGTAGATATAAGAATGCTAGTATTTTATGTCAGGCTGAAACGGGTCCTTTCGGTCAATTACCACGCTTCTGAGCAGGCAGACTACTCAATTACTGGCACAGACAGCTCTGTTCCAACCGAGAAACAGCTGTGGGAATACCATCTCCCACTTGGATTTTGTTAAGAGAGGGAGAGAGACACGTGGCCCTCTGGTGCCGAATTTCCTCTCTGACAGGCTCTTGGGCCTGTCTCCACTGAGGAGCATCCTAATGGGGACCTCGCCTCCCCCTGCAGCCAGCAAGCATGCCACCTTGCCACTGGCTTTGAACACTGACCACAGAATGTCTCTCGGGGGCTGGAACCAGCATTAACTCTAATTCCATCAACCATTTTCTGTCGAAAGTACAGTACCACATCTTGAAAAATTCAAGAGTCTCATAAAAACATGTCACATCCATCACAGTGAGCAGGCTAATAGCCGAAAAGGCCTTCAAAAGGCCCTGCTGCTGAACTGCTCTATTTCTTGCCAAGACTGACAAGGAATGAGGCATCTCAATTGCTGATCACACTCATGGACAAATTACTTACCTGGGAATGATTACTCGAGGTCTCGATTTTCTCCTGGGACTTTTCTCTGGCTAGTCTGGCAGCTTCTTTTACTTCCTGAAATTTCTCTGCAAACTGAACGTGAAGAAGAGTTACTAAGATTTTAACTAATTTTACTGATGGCTGCTATTTGGAACCCATTTTTATTATTTTGTATCCAGTTTTAAGCTAATAAATTCTAGATAAATCCAGAAGAAATTTTGTTTGACATTAAAAAGCAATGAATATAAGGAATGCTTTTTTCCCCCCCAGTAAACACTAATGGCCAACATGAAGATTGAGTAAGTCTCAAATGCCTGAAGCTGGTTTGATGATGCAGTATTAAAAACAAATTAGAAACCCAAGATTAATAGTTACTATAACAAAAGCAACAGAAGAAACATAGCTATATCACAGAAGGAATCAATGAAAAACCTGACAAACCTTTTTGCGTAGGTTCAAGAATGCTTATAAGTCAATGTTATGAAAAAGAAAAACATCCCAAAAATTTGGAGGAAGGAATGTTCCAGGTTTTGAAAACATAAGATACAAAAAAATAAAATGCAACGTCTGGCTTTTGATTTAACACTTACTCACCAGTTAATATGCTATAATGTACTTTGACAACAATAGAAGAGATGGAAAAATGTGTCAGAATGTTAATAACTCGAGATCTAGCTGATATGTGCAAGGTGTTCATTGTTCTATCCCTTCTGCTTTTTAATGTTTTAATATTTCCATAATAAAAAATGACTTTAAAATCTCAGGACAATCATATCAATCACTGACTCATAGACACCAACAAGGCAATGGATTTTAATTAGCAAATACATTAAACAGAGAACAGGCAATGCTAATAGACAATGCTCTCACTACAGAGCAAGGGGAAGCTCAAGCATGGTTGCCGAGAAACAAAAAGAGCCAGTGGGCTGCAGGCCCGCAGAGATTCCTGCGCTCTCAGCGAGGACTCATTTATCCATGAGCACAGACTCTCTTCTGAGCATCTTCAGGATGCCAGCAACAGCAGTCTGCCTCGGGAAACCCTGACAGACAACGGTGCTACTCGGCCCTGCTGTAGCATGGTATGGGCCAGCGATGGCAAACCTATGGCACGTGCCGCAGCAGGCGGTCTGCTATCAATGAAAGCTCTAAAAGGTTAGCCATCAATGGTCTAGGTGGAAAGGGGCAGCTTTTCTATCTCAGCCTGTGCTGCTTCCACTGGCCTCATTAATAAAGCCACCGCCATGGGGCTGCACATTTAAATCCTCAGAGCTGCCAGTGGAAAATCATATCACCTGTTGCTTAAAGCACATGAGACTCAGCCCCTCTTCCTCTTTTGGGGGACTCCTTCAGTAAAAGCTTCCTGTCCTGAACTCCTTGATGGCAGAGCACCCACCCCAGCAGCCAGAGGGAATCTATACTCTGAGGAAGGAAACAGATACTGAAGACCTGGTAAAGCCCTATCAAAAAGCATAATTTAAAATGAGATGTTACTGGAAGATTTGTGATGGAACAGAACAAATAGGTGAGGAATGGGCTCTACCAGCTAGGAAAAGGTCGGCCACAATGAAAGAAGAGTCATAAATTCATGAGAAAGATCATTCAACATATAATTTCATCTTAGTGGGAAGTGATATTTAAATCCTTATCAAAAACTACTAGTATGGGGCCGGAGGGTTAGCTCAGTGGTTCC
>PVIC010007909.1:0-49600 GCA_004025085.1 Thryonomys swinderianus | reverse complement strand
CTTCTTATCCTGGAGAGGTAAAGTTTCTCTGCAGAGCTGCTCCCAGGAAGGGCCAGAACATGAGGCCTGATAAATGTCATTCTGTTAATTGCCTGCCTTGTGTCTTTAAACAACATTGTTAGAGTAATCTGAAGTGGATGGAGCCCATGTGAAACCTAGTATTAATTTGAGACCATATGGATGGCTTGATTCTTAGCATTCCATTGTCAGCAGGATGGAAAGGGCATGGCTTTCACAGGTAGTGATCTTGGGGACCATAAAGGTGCAGAGGTTTAGACACCACCCATGGGGCCATGACTCCTAGTGTGTGCGCCAGGCACCCTTCTTAGAGTGAGTGGTAGATTTTGGATCCTTTGTTGGTTTTCCGATGTACTCTTGAATATTCAGTGGCGAAGTCCCGTGGGCTCTGTTAATGGATTACCCATGGTGAAGCATAAGCAGTGGTGGTTGACCCATTGCCTTCTCTGAGTTCATGAGGTCATTCATCTTTTTGATGACCTGAAGCAGAAGTAACAGTCTTTAGCATGTTCACCAGTTAGGGGATGTTGGCTACTTTTGCCACAGGCTTATTACTTTCTCATCAACTATGAGAACTCCAGCCAACTATGTGAGAGGTGAGCAGGTTTGGCTAGCTGTGGGCTCCCCTTAGGCTTTCCCATTTTTCGTACCATTTGGCAGCCTTTTCTGGAACATAACCAGGAAAGGATCCAAGGCTGATACTCGATATGATAGATCGAGTGCCGGCCTCAGTGATGCCAACTAGGCTTTTTGGGTGGATCTGTTTTATACTTTTGGCCTTGTCCTAGTCCCCTTTCTTATCCAGGGATACAGTACCTGATGCAGTGTGAAGGAGCAGAAGCTTATTTTGGCTCACATTGTATAGAGGATTCAGTGCACAGTCAGCTGGCTCCAAGGCAGAATTGCGTGCAAGAGAGGAAGGGGGAGGGAAGCTGCTTATGACATGGCACACAGGAAGCCAAGAGGGAAAGGAAGAGCCAGGAAGGGAGCCAGCACTCTGACCAATGCCATCTCCTGACGTCACCTCAGCTACAAGCACCCATAGTTCACCACCTTCCCCTGAGAGCTTAGGAGGCTTCTGGGGACATGTAGATACAAACCGTAATAAGCACAAAAAAGCACTACCATTAAAAATGCCCCCCACGCTGTTCCTTCAGTTGTGGCCCAGAGGAGGGTATAGGGTGGAGCTATTGGCTGTAGAGTGGGAGTTGGGCTGGACTTGGTAGAACAGGTAGGCCTGGTGGAGACAGGAGAGGACAATAATTGTCTGGATCCCAGGGATGGGGAGAGGAGGACAATGAGGCCGTTTATTCCTGCTGAGATGCTACTCGTCCTCTCTGAGGCCTGGGAGCAGGGATGCTTCCTGCGTTAGACGGTAGATTCATTTATGCTAAGTAGGGAGAGGCCCATGGTTGGGCTCTTGGAAATGCCCTCTGCAGAAGTGCCAGTCTTTTTTAGGTGATTGTGCGTGTGCAACCTTTCCCCATCACCACACAGCGGGAAGTTTTTTTTTTTTTTTTTTTGCTTTTGAGACAGGGTCTCGCTGTGTAGTTCAGGCTGGCCCTGAGCTCACTATGGTGCCCAGGCAAGCCACCGCGAACTCAGCAATCCTCCTGTCTCTGCCTTCCAAGTGCTGGGATGACAGGCATGAGCCACTATGTCCGGCATTGTGGTATGCGGTGTTGATTGTTGGTGGGTGTGTCTCCACGCCCAGCATTATATGTGGTTACTGGGGATCGAATTCAGGACCTTGCTCTTGCGAGGCAGGCGCCGGAACCACTAAGCTAACCCTCCGGCCCAAGGAAAGCTATTTCTACTCTTACTCTAAATGAAGCACAATATGGAACAGAGTAGTGTTACCTTCCAAAATTTATGCAAAAGTGTGTCTTAAAAAGAGAGTTTTTCTTCTCTGCTTGATTGTGACAAAATGGCTCCCCTGTGTGTTTGAAAGAAGTGGGGCAGAAATGTGGAGAGACCTACGTCAAGAGGAGACGGCCAGTTCCACCACCAGAGAGACTTGGTCTGCCCGATGAGATGATATGAACAGGTGACCTGAAGGTCTCCTCTGTCTCTGCAGATCTCTTACTGCGAATCATTTCAGGTGTCAGAGAGGGAGCTGGGCCAAGAGCCTGAAAGCTTTACTGATGATATGAGTAGGAACCAGAATTTGCAAAAAGACATAAAACTTGACTTTTTCAGGAAAAGGCATTCTGCTTAGACATGGGGCATGAACAAAGAGGCTACTGAGAAGGTCGGTCAGGTAATTTACTGCCTCATTAGTACAGGGGGAAAGTTGTTTACCGTAGGTGGATTGAATTAGGGATTGGATCTGCAGATTTGGGACAGCCACTGAAATATGGTTTTGCACAGTTCGAACTCTACAGAATGCAAATACATGGTAGTTAGCCCTATGACACAGCTGTGGGGAACATGCTTTCATGATTCTGCCATGAGGGCTGAGCCCCAGGGGTTGTTGAGCATGACGAGGTGCCTGTGGGCCGCAGTTGAAATAGTTTTCCTGCGTTTTTGGAGTGCGATGCAAGACCTGACAGAAGGGGCTGACTGGAAACGGGTTTGTGGTTGAGGCGCTTGTGCGTGAATGAGGGTCTTGGCGCTTTGGGTGGGTGAGGCGCAGTCTGTGGCCGGCTGTGGCCGTGGGAACCGTGTGGAGTGAGTCGAGGCAGCACCAACAGTGAGGGAGGAGCCTGCTTGGGACGGTGTCGGAGGGTCTGGTGTTTCATTTCGGCGTTTGATGCCTGCAGAGGGCTGGTGTAGAAGTCCTAGTGGGACCAGAGGGTGGGGAAGGAGTGTGTGTGTGTGTGTGAGAGAGTGTGTGTGTGTATGTGTGTGTGCGCATGCACGCCGATTACCAGGCTGGTTTCTGAAGCCCGCCGTGTCATTGTCGGTCCCTCTTGGTGACCTGCGCGAGTGGCATCATTTAGCTTTGTAGGTTGCTGTGCTGACAAGGCGAGGAGGGGGGGAGGCAGAGCTGCCCTGGGTCAGCCCTGTGGGGCAGGATCGCCCCCGGGGCGCATTGGCCTTGGGAGAAGCCAACCTCTGGCCCACAGCGCAGGTTCCAATTGTCCTCTTGTCCTGTAGCTGCAGGACATTCCTGCCAAGCCAGGAAGTATCGAGGGTCCTTGTGACTTGGAATGACTCAGTTGGCATTCCTGAAGGATGCTGTATTCAAATAAACCTGATTTCCGCTTATCCCGCCTCATTTTTATTCTGCATACCAACTATCTTTCAGTTTTTTGTTTTGGGGGTTTTGTGTTGTGTGTGTGTGTGTGTGTGTGTGTGTGAGGAATGTTTTCTGGCTTTGTTTTTTCAAATCTAAACTTACACGTTAGAAATAGATATAAACTCTTGACTACATCACTTAGGTCTTTTGTTCATTTGTTCACTGAAATAGGTATTTTACATTAGCTGCCTTTATTTTCTCCCAATAGGCTAAAGGACACGTACATCCGCACAAAGCTATGTGTAGATCAGTTGTCTGGAATGGGGAGGTGAAGAAAGATGTATGACATTAGTGCAGTGGGTCTGTTAGGGTTGGGAACTATTTTACTCAATGGTGTCCAAGGCTTCTAGGCCAAATGCCTTGAAAATACCACAGCCCCACGAATGCAGTACTGTGGAGAAGCAGGCTTTCTGCAGTGATGGGAAGAGTGAAAAGTTGGCAGTGGCCAGTTGGGAAGCATGGAAACCACCCCTTCTGAACCCAGAAGCCCTGAGGCAGGTGAGGTCTGTCTGGGGGGATGGGGTAGGGGGGACCCTGAACAAGAGCTGGGGTCCCGCACTGCAGGGCAAGGAGAGGGTGTCTGGTCCAGCTGCCCGGAATCAGTGGTAGGGAAGGTGGGCACTTGAGATCCTAATGTTAATTGAAGTGAATCAGATTCCTCAGTTTAAATATTACAGATTTCTTTCACTTGAAAATTCAAATTATCAATAAAGAACAAAGTAAAAGATAAAGAGAAACATGAGGCTAGAGATGGAGGGGGAGAAGGAGGAGGGCAAGTAAAATTAAGATGCGTTATGCATGTGTACCAATTCTCCATGTTATCCTCATGTATTCCAAATATAGACTAGAAAAAGTAAAGATAAAAAATAGGAGTTACATGCTCACATATTTTGAGCAGGATCTGTGGGGCCCTTTTGCAAAGAAGTAGGTGGTAGAGGAATTCTTTGAAGTAACCGATCCACCCATAAATGCATCCCTCTTTCCTGACAGTTTGTTTCACTGTATAAATTGTAAAGTTTGCTACCATCTGTCGTTAGTGTGAACATTCTCTTCTGTGACACAGAGGGAAAGAGTCACCTGATATGTGAGCTTCCCTTCGACTTCAATGAGCTTGCTGGTTCTATGTCAGTTTTGAGTTAGAAAATTTCCTTCTTCCACTCATCACCCTGTGGCATGTATTAAAGAATATTTTTAAATACTACCTAGAGTAATTGACTGGACAGCATCAAGTAGGAACGTCAAAATAATGAAAGCCCATTAAGCCATATGTAGAGTTTCTTAGGTCAGTTTGTTTAAGTTTGATTTTGGATCAGAAAAATACCAGATCAGAAGTTGATATCCCACAATTAAACACTCACTGTGGTCATACATAAAATTCTTACAGGCTACTTTGGAGTCAAGTATAAGGGAAATTTCAATAAAACTTGTCCATGTTTCTATTTAGAAAGTTGTTTTCTGTGACCTCAACTGGGAGAAAAATTAAAGTATGAAAAGATAAAGTCAGGTGAAAAGGAAAATAATCTGTTTTTGCAATGTAGAACTGGAATTGGCAAAGCCAAAATAGGTGTTGTGATACATATATTTAGCCTAATTTTTATAATACTCTTCTACTCTAGAAAATTCAGGGGATATTACAAAGTACAACTAAATAGTAAGTTGCTTTCAGCACCAATGCCTCAAGATAGTTTCAGTGATGTCTTGGTACTTGCTACTTGTTTCTGCAGTGTTCTTTAGAGAGCTCCTGTTAGATGTAACTCAGGGTGGCCAGTACTAATTCCACAGAGGATAACTTGCACCTATTACACTGTATCCTTTTTGCATCCCGGTTCTTACTGATTGCCTACTCTGTGGGTAGCTTTCCTCTCCCTCATCTGAAATGTTGCAGGCCACAGGTTTTTCAGCTTTTGGAATTTGTGTTCTGGAAAATTTGCCTAAGTGCTACAGGTGGTGGAACATTCCTAATCTAAAAATGTGTAATCCTGAATGCCCCCAAATCCAGAATTTTTGAGCTCTTACCCATTTCAGATTTTCAGACAGGGGTGCTCAGCCTAGAGTTGGCTCTTAGTGTGAATTCTTCCCAGTGCTCACTATAACGGGCGATATAGATACTGTTATTTCACTTCACACCTAGGGAAATGGATACTCATAAAGATTAGATGATGTGCCCGTATGTGTGTGAGAACTTAAAGGTGTTGGATTCTGGAAGACCTGCAATTCTCCCTGTAGCACCCGCTGTCACAGAAGGGAGTCACCACTGTGGGGTCACTCAGTGAGCGACCAGAAAGGTGTTGCCTGGTGTGTAGAATGCAGAGGTCTAATGGAGGGCAACAGTGCTGGTGTGTGGGTGAGGGAAAGAAGGTGAGGCGGTCCGAGGAGCTCCAGAGAGCCCTGGGAGAGCCTGGGAGGGAGAAGTGGGAGGCAGCGCTGGCAGCAGCAGTTAGTGTCCTGATGTCAGACTGACAAACCTGGTCAGAGCAAAGAAGGCCACACACGTCCTCACTGCTCTTAGGGCTACAGGGGCATTTAAAGATAATTAGGAGAGGGGCCGGAGGGTTAGCTCAGTGGTTCCCGGCGCCTGCCTTGCAAGCACAAGGTCCTGAGTTCGATCCAGGTGACCACATATAATGCTGGGCGTGGTGTGTCACGCCCACCAGCAATCAATACCACATGCCACAATGCCGGGCGTGGTGACTCACGCCTGTAATTCCAGCACTCGGGAGGCAGAGGCAAGAGGATTGCTGAGTTCCAGGCTTGCCTGGGCTACAGAGTGAGCTCAGGGCCAGCCTGAACTACAAAGTGAGACCCTGTCTTAAAAAAAAAAAAAAAAGATAATTAGGAGAAGCTGAGATGTATGGAGCTTACAACATGTCCTTTACTTTTGATAGGGGTGAGTATTTGGATAAACTGAAGGGTCGGGGCCTAATGGTTGAACTAGTGCCTTGACAGCTTGCATCGTCCCACTGTAAAGTGGCCACCTTTTTCAGTGCAAGGGTCATTCTCAAGGTGGCTGGAGACCCTGGGTTTGCATTGTGTCCTGACTTGGGAAACAGAATTTCCTCTCCTGCTATAAGGACTACTTCAACAAGAGAAGTGGATACAGACAACACCAGGTAAGTGCTCTATGATAATCCCAAGAGAAAGACAGGTGGGGAAATACCTGTATCGGTGTTTCTAAGTGAGACTTGCTTTTCCAAGGACAGCAGCTGTGGAGAGGGAGAAGAGTCGAGGACTGGCAGCCTCCTTAGTCTTGCTCCTTTGGTACTTTCTTCTGATAGTGTATCTTTCATTTGGTGAAAAGGGTATCAGTGACACTTCCTTCTCTTGCTCTCCCATTGTCGCCTTGTTCCATCACCTCTTTTCTTGCTTTTCAACTCTTCTGGCCGTGCATGTTTCTGAATGCCCAATAACCTTCTTCCCCTTGGCCCAGAGCCCAGGCAGACATTATCAGCTCCTGGCCTTGGCCAGGAGCCTGCAGGACCCGCTGAGGTTCTTGACAGTTTCTCTTTGCTCTCTATGTATCTATTGCCTTCCACCTGGCAGATCCTGACCCAAGAGGAACAGCCAATCCCCTGCTAGACATCTGGGGCTCAGTAAATGCTTCCTCAGTGAGTTCATTACTCACGAGGAGAAAAACTTTCCAGAGAGAGGACTTCTTCCTCTTCAGGCATTTGTGCATATGTGTGTGTGTGTGTGTGTGTGTGTGTGTGTGTGTGTGTGTGTATTTATATATTTATATATATATATATTTTTATATATATTTATATATTTCTTTTTATGTAGACCTGGCTGATGACTGACTTGATATTGTAGGTTTTGAATTATTTGAATCTAAGTACTCTGCAGAAAGCTTTTGGTTAAAGACATGGAAACCTCAGGTTTATGGGCCAAAGGGGGATTGTAGTTCAAGTCTCCCTGTCCCTGAGAAGTACTGAGATGTCCCTGTTCTCAAAATATCAGAGTGATGTGTGAGAACATTAAGCAAAAGAACCTGTGGCATGAGAATATTATTTTAAAGATTTTAATGGAGAGGGTGCTTTTTTCTCTCTCCTTCCTTGGAGAGTGTAGGATTCTTTGCTTTACAGAGTAGGAAAAGAGTTTATTTTATTTTATTTTTGGGTTTGGGAAAAAAGGAATAAAAATGAGTTTTGTAAGAGTCTATTATAATTTTTATGTTCTTCAATATTGTGAGATTTATTCACAGGGATTAATTTCCACATTCTATAAGAGTGTGAATTTATTCTTCTTACCAGTGGAATATTTGAACATGAATTGGATGGCTCAATATTAAAGCTGTGCATACCCAATACAAAGGACGAGGTGTTGAACACTTGTAAAGAACAGGGAATAGGCTTCTAATAGGCACAGGAGGGCAGAATGGGGTTTCCTGTCAAGTAGGAGTTACAGTCCCATTTGTGGGATGAATACACACACATGCAATGATTAGCAAACCAGGCGGTGTTATTTATAGCTGTGCATTTGCTTTTAATCTCTACCCTGTGTTTTCAAAAGGATTTGTGTCTGTCTGTATATATGTGTGCGTCTAGTTAGGGTGTAAATCAGTTCTAATGAGGAACCCTGGAAAAGCTCTGGCTGGTAAAAGGATAAAGCTGACCTTGCAGTCAGGCTTCCGAGGATGGGGGTGACCAGATAGGGGTGGGTGACATGAATAGGACCAGGGGCAGCTTTGGTGAGGAGGAGGGAGCTTGTGGATGGTCCGAAAGGGTCTGACAAGGATCCTGTGTATGGTCATAGTGCTCGGACACTTGGCATTCTATTTGCTGACCCTACCCTCTAATCCCCTGATTTATTTTCATAGCACTTCTCAGCAACTGAGATGCTATAAATCTTTTTGTTTACTTGTTTATTTGGTGCCCTTGTCTCTCTCAGCTTCATGAAAGCAGTGACTTTGTCTAGCTTGCCCTTGAGTGCCAGGGTTTGGGATGCACCTATACATAACAGATGCTCCATAAATCATCCTGGGTAAATGAAGGAACGTGAAGACACAGAGGCTCAGAGTTCTAGATAACTTGCCTAACACCTTTGGGGGAGGGTGAAACCAGGTTTTAAGTTCTAGTCTTCATAATTCTTACAGCACCCCAGGTCCTATGTTCCCCCCTTAACTCATGTGACTCTGACTGGGAAAATTTCTACAGTTTGACACAAGTTGAGTGAGAAAAATCTCTTCAGATTTTTCAGTTGGAAAACTTTTCTATTTTATAGTTGAGGACCCAAGCATGGTTCATTCCTGCTGGGTTCACTTCCTTCTTGGTAAAGCAAGACTCACTTGATGTGAAATATTCACTTGTTCATAATTAGGGAGGGTTTGAAGGAGTGTCTTAACACCATGATGTGAGCAGAACAGGGGTCATAACTCAGATACTCCCAGGGCAGTATAGATCAGGAGAGACTTGAGGCGGAAGAGGGCCGACTGTGCAGTATAGTAGTCATGTTCCCAGGAACCAGTGCCACTGCACTCTCTGCCTGCTCACAGAAACATATTACAAGACACAAGTGTTGTAATCTAAGATGCTTATGGCACATTGCCAGACACACAGCATTTCCACCTGCCTGGTCTCCCCTGGACTCCTAGTCTGTGACTGGAAAAGTCTTAGGATGTCATAAACCTTTTCTTTCTTGAAAGTGTGATTGCAGTGGGTAGGGATATGTTGCGGAATATGTGTAGTGGTATCACTGTGGCTGATTGTTCTTTGGACTGACCTTAAGGAGTGGTGGATTGAGCTGTCAAAGTTCACAAAGGGGTGATAACAATCTCTAAAAGGGAATTAATTGCCTGCCTTTATGAGTAGCGATAAGGTTGAAGGATAATACGTTTTCAGTGCCTGGGTGCCATCTGTTGTAATGCAGGTGACTTGATTATGTGATTTCTTGCTAGGGAGTTAGGAGACTTTTTCAAAGGTTTGGTGCAGAACCATGATGGCATTGAGTGAGAAAATTACCCGATTTCTGTATTCTGTTGTGCTAACATTTTAGTAATTAAGGGCCAGATTTGGAAGTCTACTCAATGAAGGATGGGCAGGATTTTGTGCAACACTTGAACCTGTTTCTTTGTCTTTATGTCTTCAAAATCTTGTGGTGTTAGAGAAAAGGATAACATCAGCTTACTTCCCTCTTGAGCACACTGAAAATCACAGGGCTTTCTGCCCTTCTCCTGTGAGCCATCTGTAATGGAAGATTGGACCTGATGGTCTCTGGAGTAATTTTGGCTCTAAAATCCACCATGACTTCAGTCATACTGAGCTCAGAATTTCAAATCTTTTTGTTCTGTGGCTGATATGAGCATAGGTTTGGGGCAAGGTGGCATAGGTTGCATTCTGCCTGTTGTATCCATGCTGATTTATTTCTCCAAGCCTCGGTATCCAGTGTCTGTGGGAAATGGGGTCAGGGAATATAACTAGAACCTTTGCATTAGGTTCTAGTCTGTGAGTCGATGGCACATGATGAAATAATTAGTAATTAGGCAGAGATGAGGCTTAGAGAAGAAGCTGAGTTTGGGCATGATCCATGCTACTTTGAACAGCAAAGATCCCAGACCCCAGCCTGCCACACCTTTTATTCCATGCATTCCAAAAGACCCAGAAGGGTAAGACACCAGCAACAGAGAAGTTATAAAGATTCTGGTATTCTTCCCTGAAGCATCACAGCATGTGAGACCACCAGGGTCCTTGTTGCTACCAGAGGTGAAGATGAGGCAAGTCCAAAGTGCGGCTGCAGGCAGAAAGGCCTCTCCAGTTTTGACTGTGCAATTATTTCTCCCAGATAGGGTTGTTCCCAACAAGTGTAACTATTCCTGTCTTGTTATGATCATTATTCCTGGCAAATTATCATCTTGTAGAAGGGAGCAAGTGGGTGATCAAAATAATAAAACCTCAATTACATGAGCATTTGTATTTGAAGTGCAGGAGAATTTGCTCTTTTCTCAGTAGATTTGAGGTATTTAGCTGTGTTACTTGGAACTGAAATGTGTTGGATAGAGAAGTTGCGAGGGTGAAGCGAAGCTCTCTCCTTCCTAGGTCAGCGCTGCCCAGTGTGCTTCTCATCATCAGCCAGTGTCGATTGCTGAAGTGCAGAGAACACTGTCCCTAGTAACTATGAACTAAGCAGCTAACTGCTAATGTGTCTGGTCAGATGTGCCTGGGGACCCTGTGCAGTGATACAGAAAGGGATTCAGAGACTCTGAAGTAGAAGGAAGCGATGATGACATAAAATGCTGTCGTGTTTTCATGGCTGAGGTATGGGGCCTCTGTGTGGGAGGGACAGAAACTCTGCTCTAGTCCCATTCTGGTGGGTGACTTCGGGTGCAAGGGTGACAGTGGAGTAACTGTAGCCCCTTCTGAAGATAATGTGAGCAAGTGCACAGCGAACACTTGTTCCAAGAGCTAGGAAGTTGGCATCGTGCCCTGATGGCCCTTCACACTGGGCCGCTGTCTTGCCTGGGAGAAAGAGCAGCCTGTCCTTGTCTGCTCGCTCTGATCTTCTGCTGTGTTTGTATTCATGTGCATCAGCCTCCACACGAGAGCACAGCTTGCTCCTCCCGGCGTGACTTCTGTGACCCACAGTAAAACCATTTGGAAATGCACTTGGAGGCTTTTGCATGGAGGAGCCATTATGCACAATGGCTGTTAATCATTTGGCCTGTATTAAGAAGCAGACAGAGGGTCTTCTGCTTCAGGGAGCAGTAGCTTCTGTGGATCTGGGGAAGGGATCTTACTTGCAAAGGCATTGGTATTCAGGGTGTGTGTGTGTGTGTGTGTGTTGGCAACAGCGGGCAGCCATGACAGTGTCACCTGGGAAACAGGACACAGACGACTGCCTTGCAGACTGGAAACCAGCTCTAAGCAGCTGTGGGACGCTGAACAAAACCTCAGGGAAGTTGTCCACTCAGGTGAGCTGGTGGGCCAAGAAAGTGGAGGGCATGGAGGGTAGAGAGCAGACTGGAAGTCATTTGTGTTCTCCTTGTCAAAGTCTGGGGAGAGTTTGGTAGAATTAGTGATTCTCGCCTGGCTGCCAGCTTGGGTCCGGGACAATCACTGCCTGTAGCCTTCGCAGGAGAGAAAGTCCCATTCCCCAGGCCTCCTTGTTCGGTGAAGACCAGGGTGTATGGCAGGGAATGGTGGCATGTGGCCAGGTGGCCCCAGGGGGCAGCCTGCCATCCAGGCCTCTGGGTCCTCCCTCTACTTCTGCTACTTCTGTCCTAGCAAGCACAGCCTGCGTCTGACATTTTCTTACTTAAAAGAGTAGTACATATTTACTAAAAAAATCCCAGAAAAAGTAGAGACTTTGTGCTTGTACATGATGTATCTTGCTGCTGCTTTTATTCCTCTCCCTTTCTCTCCCTTCGACCCTTCTTCCCCTCCTTATTTACAAAAGCTTTGTTTCCATTTTTCCTTCTATTTTCCTTTGTTTCCTGTCCATTATTTCCCTGCCTCTCCCCCCTCCCTTGATCCCTTCCCATTGAACATTTTCTTTCCATTTCCCAATTATCTGTTATCCATCTTGGTCCTTATTTCCACTTTTACTTTCTCACAGCAGAAAAACAATGCAGTGTTTACACATGAGTGTCTGACTTATCTCGTGAGTGGGGTCTCAAGTGCATCCCTTTAGCTAGAAGTGTCTCAGATTCCTAATGATAAGTGTGATCATTATGTATATCTAAAATGCACCAATAAGTGTTTTGCTTCAAAAATTTTTTTCTATCACCAGTTAGATAGAAGGAATAATTTGAATGCTCTGTAGCCCCTTAGGATAACTGTGGTTGACAGTAACTATTTCAAAATTTCTAAAACAAGGAATTTTGAATGTTTCAGAATGGAGAGATGTTGTATCTCTGAGGTGACAGATATGCTTGTTACCTTCATCTAGTACTTATACGTGGCATAGATGTATTTAAATGCTACCATGTACCACATAAATATATAAAATTAATGTCAAGTAAAAATATATCCTAATAAAAATTTTTCCAACACTGCTAGAAAAAAAGACGAAAAGTACAAGGAATAAGCAAAATCACCCATAATCCTATTGAAGCAGCCAGCATCCATATTTTTATATTCATCTTCTTTGCAAATTAACCAGCTATTGCATGACATTTGGCATCTCACTTTGTAATGTTTCCTTTGACTTCTGTTTCCACTCACATCCATGTGGTGGTTGTCTGGCAGCCCCCGATACTAAAAAGTGAGCCCGAGTTCTGCTTGGTCTTAAGTTGCTTGGTCTTTATAGCTTTAATGTGGACTTGCCCTTGCTGCTCTTTTCCCCTCCTCTCTCTCCTCCTCATCTTCATTTTCTTCTTGGTTCCATTTTTATATGATGTACTTTGCAAGGCGTCACTTACCTTTATGATTCTTCATTTCAGTTCTGCACATGCAGCCTCCTCCACACAACGTACTGATTTCTTTATCCTGTGTGCATTTGTTTCCTGTGAGTCAGCCCTTTTCCAGCCTATAGTTTTAACTCTCATGTGTATGCTAATGCTTCCACAGTTATCTTCAGCCTGCACCTCTCTCAAGAGCTTCTGGTCTCGATTTTCCAGTGCCTGGAGCTGTTCTTCTCTAAGTCAGATGTTCACTGGAGTCATGTGGGAATCTTAAGTACAGATCGGCCTTCAGCAAGTCTGAGCTTTTGCACTTTCGACATCCTCAATGCCTGGCGCTGCTGTGCATGGGGAGAAGGGAGATCCCTAGACAGTAAGCCACTCAGCAGGAGGAGCAGCATGCTGACATGTTTGCATGTCCAGGGGCATCACAGGAAGTGATGGGCAGAAGTTTGGATACTGTCTTCATAGGAGAGAAGAAGTGGGGGCTAGAGGCCTTTTACAGAGAAATAACTAAGCTATAGAGGAGATAGATGGGCCTGAAGGACAAGTAGGTCGGACCAGGCTCATGTGGGCCTGGAATGTGCCATCCACTGTAGGCTTCATTGTAAGTTGATTTCTGGATCACACAGGCTTCAGGCAGATACCATAGCAACCCCGAGTGCTCTTCCTGTGCTTCAGGAGGGAAGATAAGATGGATGGGATCTAAATGGTCAGGGACCCCGGTGCTTCCTTTCCAAGTATCTAGGCCTGATCTGTGCTTCCTTAGCAGTTACCACTTGGAACATTCTATGTCTGAGGGGTGTGTCTTGGTTATCTTTGAAATTCTAGGTCTCTCCCATATGAAATGCTTGTGTACTTTATTGTTTAGCACAGTATGGAGGAAAGTAGGTTTCAAATAATTATTTGTTGACCTAATGAAAAAAAAAACAGTATTCTCTAGACAGGTAATGTTAGCTTCCACATGTGAGCAGTAGGAGAAAGTTAGATCCATCATACATCTGGTACTATATTGGGCTCTCCCAGAAGAACTGTGTACTGACCATTCTGTCACCCTGTCACCATGGTAGCCACGAACCATCTAGGGCCACTGAACTCTTCAGTGTGTTGTCCCAAACTGAGTTGGTGTGGAAGTGTAAATTTTTCATAACTCTCTAAGGACTTGGAATATAATATAGGATTTTGTTAATACTTTTGACACTGGTGACATGTTGCAGTGATAATATTTTGGGTACACTGAGTTAAAGTGTAATATCAGCATTAATTTTTACCTGCATCATTTTACTTTCTAAAGGGGGCAACCAGAAAGTTTAAAAAGTGCTTTTCTTTTTGCCTTTTGTTTCTGTTGGCTGGCACTGTTCTAAGATAAACGTGGATTCAATGACCCTGGAGGGGTTCCCACCCACTCTCAGTTGTGCTTTGTGCTTTGAGAGGGTTGTGTTTATTCTTTATTTTCATTCATAGGAATTTAAAAAAAATTTTTTTACTATGAAGATGCTGCCATTGAGCTCACTTTTTCAGATTGTGTCTTTGAGATGACTTTTTCTGGTTGTCAGTTAGTCAGCTGTTGGCATCACCTATGAATGTATCCGTCAAAACATTTTTATTATGATTTACAGAATGAGGAATTGGAGCAATTTTAGTACAAGATTTACAATCTACTTTCCTAACTTTGCTTCCTTTATCAATATCTCTGCTTAATCATCTTCTCAGTGCCTAAAGGAAAGGATTCTATCACTGTAGAAGTTTTTGTTTTAAACTTCAGATGCCAGAAGCAATTGCCTTTTAAAATGTCTTCAGTCATAGAATCCTTTTTCAGTGTACCCTCGAAAAGATGTTTATATAAACAAATCAGAACGGAGCAGCTGTCAGTGAGGGGTAGTGAGGACCCAGAGAAATGCCATTAGCTTCTCTTATGTTGAAAAATGCAGCACTGAGGCAAACTCGGAGGCGGAATTAAGGTTTTTTTTGGTGAAAAGTCCGTGTTAACAGATCAGGTACAGTCTCATTTCTATTGAGGCAGTGACTTGAGGCATTGTCCTTTGTTTTGTGGAATGAATGTGTCTGTCATACTGAGAGAGTGAACAGTAGAGCTGGACATAGGCCAAGCACCTTTGTGTCTCAGTAAATCTTCTTTCCCAAATCACCCTATGATAGTAGTATAAGGAATAGTCCTTCTTGGGATGAGTGTAGGCTAAGACAGATGAAGACAGAGTTGTGAGTAAGAGTCCTTGGGGTAAGATGTGTACATGGATTATGATTGTAGGGCAACAGCCCTGCTTGAAGATGAAGAGACTGCTTAGGAAGTAGCTAATAAATGCGTCTTCTCTTCTGCAGTCTCCATCACACAGTGCAGTGCACTGATTAGGGTTTGAAGCAGTGCAATGAATTATGCAGAAAGTGTTTCTGTGAGGATGGGGCTTGCCTTGCAGCCTGATGTAGCACAGATGGAAAGATCCTCTTTTAATCATTGTTCTCACAATACTTGGAAGTGTTTTGAGGAATAAGCACTCAGAAGTGGAAGTGAATGGCCTTCAACAGTAAATGAATTCCTTCTGCAGAGAGGAACTGAAATGTATTTGTGATGTAGATGGCTGCTCTGTGTTTGAATGTGCATCTTTGTTACTGGAGATTCAGACCTATGAGCAAAATGTCTTTTGAAATACTTGGGTTTTAGATGGTTCTGCTGGAGAAACTGTTTCTGCCAGCTTGGCCCAACATGTATTATATATATATTTTTTTTCAAAGTGGTGACAATGTGTTCAAATGCCATTCACTCCAATCAAGAAAACATGCAAATTCATATTCTCCTCTCTCCCTCCCTCCCCCCGTCTCTGTCTCTCTGTCTCTTTCTCTCTCTCATCCTGTCCTGAAGAGATGGAATTGGTTAGCATCCTATTACTTTTATTAGCATAATATTAATGCAAATGATCATCAGAGGCTTTTTTAAAAAAGAAACAGAACCATGAAAAGCAATAACAGCACTCATTTCAAATGTGAGGAAGAAAAAATATTTATGATTAGACTTCTAACTTTGTTATCTCTGTGGCCAAGGACCTCCTGCCTGAGCCCAAACAGGTATGCTTCTAAAACAAATGTCAGTTCAGGTCCTTCTCCCAAATGGAGCAAGAGCCAATTTGAAAAAGACACAAAGGGAAATTTCAGAACAAGTTGGTATTCGTCACCTGTAGGCAGATGTCAAAGTGCACGTGTGTCAGAGGTTGTTTCTGAGATCCTGCTTTTTAAATTGGAGGAGAAAAAATGTGCCATACTAACTAATATTCACGGTACAACTCAAGGTGTTGAATAGGGCGGAGTTCAAACCATGCCAACGAAAGGGTTAACATCAGGTGACACTGATTAGATCTTTATTTGGTCACAGGAAATGGACTTCAATGGGAGGGAAGTGAAGTTGAACTAAAAAGCAGACAATGTTGGCTCTGGACAGACCTGTATAAAATTAGAACAAAGTATAGCAAGAGGTTGGAATTTCCCTGCTCACCTCCGCCAACTGTACTACAAATATGTTTTATACTCTGGCTGTCTTGGCCTGTGCTTCACTGGAAGTGAGAGCGGGGTGCTGGTGCGTCTTGCATCATGGGACCCGCAGTGTCCATGCTGCCCTGTTCTGCTCTAGCTCCCCTCTCAGATGAGAAGGTGCAACAGAGCCAAAGCTGGTGTCTCTTTGGTCCTTGACACGCTTAGCTCCTAGCGAAGGATGGGAAGTCACTTGATGCAAGAACATCTAGATCATAACCTAGTGGTCTGTTCTTATTAACTAGCAGGGCCTCAAGTGAAAATGTCATTTAGCTAAAATAGTGAAGTGTAAACATCATTCTGAATCCATTGTTCTTTTGTCTCCTTCACTACTTAAAGTGGAAAATATAAGGGCTGGTAGCATAGCCCCATGGTGTGCCTGCTTCACATGCACGAGGACCTGTCCTGACAAACATCCAAAACAAAAACACTGGATTAACTTCTTTTTGAACAATAATTGTAATGATTTTATGAGTAAAATTTAAATCCACAATCCTGATTAATATCCATAAAGAAAGAAGACCTCTACATAAGTAAATGTAGGCATTGTTCAGTGAAATTTCTATTTGTAAAGCCCATTGGATTAAAAAATGCATTGCTGCATTACACTGGTTGGCATATGAATGAGTGCATGCTCAGAGTTTTATGATATTTGTCTTATAAAAGCTGTGCATGGCACTTTATACAGCTTGCTTTAGCAAATAAAGTGTTTATGAGCTGGGAACCTTGAGGAGTTGGCCCTCAAACAACCAAATTAAAGAAAGAAAGAAAAGTAAAAGCAGAAAATCTGGGATCTTTAGCCTAGAGTATCTGAGAACTTAGATTTTTGTGTAGATGAATCCTGGCTAGGTAGTAAAGGAAGTATTATTTTTGACGTGAGAAACTGGGCTGGCTTCCATGCCTGTGGTTCTCACTGACCAATTTGTGCCCTGGTAGGCACGGCATGTTCTTCACCCTTTCTTCTTCTTTTAGTACCTACTGTAGCATTTCTGGCCCCTGGAGATTCTATTCTCTGGTTGGTAACTTATTGACTGACCTCTGTTGTGCATGGCTTTCTGAGACAATGGTTCTTCCACCTGCTTTCTCAGTGAGCCTGGAATGTCGGGGAAGGTCCGGCTGAGGTATGAGTGTTAGGAGCTTTGGCTGATGCAGAATTTGGGAATTGGGAAGATTGATCTAGCAGGTAGCATTTTGTGGAGAGAAGACAGAGAGCAACAGACCTCCATTCTTTCTTCATAATGGCTGAGTAGGGTGGAAAGCCAAGAACAAGAGGGCTAGAAACTGAAGGTGTAATCCTTATGATAGACACCGGCTTAACCTGGGGTTTTTGTAGAAAGCCAGCAGAGTCTTGGCCCTAGTCTGGGACTGAACTGCTAAGGAAATGAACTGCTTTTGGATTTTTTAACCTGCTTCATATCCCCACATAAAATGACATTTTGGAGACAGGTGTAACACTGCTTCTGGTTAAACAGGAATTTTGGTTTTTTTCTTTTGTTTTTTGAGTTGGGTCTCACTATGTGGTCCATGCCAGCCGCAAACTATGGATCTCCATGCACAAAGCCTAGCTATAGCTTTAAATCAAATATTAGAATAGTGCTCACGAGTTTCATTGGATGATAACCACCTTTGGAGCCACGTGACTGGTGAGCCGACAACCAAACATGGGACAGTCGTGAGGACCTGACTCCATCCAGGAAAGAGCAGCTGTAAGAAAAGACCAGCATGGGGCTCAAGAAAACCTGGGAGGTCTATAACAAACAGGCCAGAGAGAGGGAGGAATTCCAGGAAGGCTGTCTTCGTACAGTATATCCATTCTATTAGAACAAGATGCCAGAGACTGGGGAGCTGATGAACAACCAAAAATTTTGCCCCCATTTTGGTGGATGAGGATTTTAAAATGAGGACCCTGGTAGATTGCTTGTGTGGTTGGGCTGCTTCATCCTAGATGATACCTTCCTACTGTGACTTTACCTGGAGAAAAAAAGCAGAGTAGCTTCTCTGAAACTCTTTTTGAGGACCCTAGTCTCTTCGCCAAAGGACTTACCTCTTAATATTGCTCCCTTGAAGGTGAGGATATTAACATGTGAATTCTGGAGTGACACAAATAATGAAACTGTAGCAATGAGCTAGGAGATAAGCAAGCTACCTGGTCCGTGCAGGGAAATGATGATTTGAATAGGCGAAGAGTGAGCAGCAGAGGTCACAGCAGCCGTAGAGGAAGTGAAATTTTCACTGGGGAAGGAATGGTTAGCCACATAAGGCCTGAAGAGTGTCAGGATGGTGCTTAACCAGAGGTCTTGACCTGGGAGCCCAGGCTGAAGGGTTGTCAGTTCAATGATCAACTGGAAGATTCCACACTGGGCTGGTAATGTCATTTATTGTCAACCTCATAATAGAAGGTTGGAAGAGCTTGGTTGAATAGACATCTCTGATATGGTGTTCAGCATAAGGTAAGACAATTCAATACATGCTTGTTTTGGAAACTGAGGTACCATAATACAACATTGAAATGTGTATTTAAAAAACTATAGGTCAGAACTTATTTGTGGTTTAATATTAGCCACAGTGTGATACAAAGTGAGTCCTTCCTTTTGTGTAGTCTGTTCCTTATAGGAAACCTACTTTTTATACTTAACATCTAAGAGTAGAGTCACAGAAACAGAGTAATTACCTTATTAATGCTAAGATTTCTTCAGTTCTGATTTTTTTGCTGGCTGCTTTTCATGTTTCTGTTTTATTTCTTTGAAGTTTTGTGCAATTAAATAAAAACAAATTAAAGGAAATTTATTTCAGAAGCAGCAGTAATTCAATAATTGAATGGCTTACAAATTTTTCTATGGCAAGAGGTTTGCTTTGTAATAGGACTGATATCCTTATAGAGCAGGAGATACAAAATGCTCAGGCCTTAATTCAAGATGGTACATTCTAATTTGAGAAACATCTCTTTTTCTCTCTTGTTTTGTCAATGATGCATGGAATAGGCCTTTGACTTGACTCCTCTACTCTTACTTATTCTTATTGTAAGGATCAAGTGTGTTGGGGTGGGTATTTCCAAGGTAAAAATGGCCCCCGAGCCTATCTTATACTAGGAGGAAACCCCTGAAATGTGAGGCCATACTCACAACTTAAGGGAAAACAACCAGCCTCTAACCCACCCCAGCAAAACCATAAAAACTAGTCCTGTTCTTGTGAAAGGACTGATCTGGTCATCAGAACTGTGCCTGGTTTAGCTCCTCAAGCTATGGCCTCTTCCCTGTTTTTTCTTACTTTCTAACTAATAAATCCGTCTTCTGATGCCTCTCCCTGATACATCTGGAAATTCTTTTTCTATGCTAAAAGTCAACTAATGTATGATGTAGGATCTGGAAAGCTTGTGGTCCCCATTTTCTTGTTAGAGGCTTACTTGGAGAGATCTCCTTCTGGAACAGTTTCGTGCTTTCCCTTCTAATTGAGCAAAAGATCCCTTAGCTGATTCGTGACAGCTTCCACCCAGGGGGATACCAAGATAAAAGACAAAACTAACAAGCAGACATGACTTCCTGACCCAGAGAGCACCACTGGGTGGTGGAGGAACAGCGTAAACAGATCATCCCAGGATGAGATGGGGTAAACTCTATAGAACTGGGTTATTCCAACTCTTGCAGAGAATAGTACCAAGATATGAAACTGAGTGATGGCAGCTGGAGAACAGGTCGAACTGGGGGCTTATGCTCAGAATGCACAGTAGCGACTGGTGTCTGATTTCGGGTTCCCGTACTGTCCGCTAGAACAAGCTGATAGCCTGGAGAAAGGACAGCAAGTCCAGGGTGTCAGGCTGGTGCAGCCACGGAGACAGATAATGAGTGAAGTAGAGGTGCAAACACCATTTGATACGCTTTGGACCAACGTCTTGGGATCCAGAGACTTCATGTCAAAGTTCCTGTATGGATAGCTTTCTTCTCATCCTGGAAGATGATTTTGACCTAAAGAACTCATGGTTCCCCTGTGTCTAGTTGTTAGTTGTACCTGCAGTTGAGCAGGGAGAAAAGAAAGGTGATTTCAGAGAAAGTATGGGGGAGCTCAGGGGCAAAGAAAGCCTACTTCACTGAGTATGGTGGCTCACGCCTGGAATCCCAGTACTTGGGAGGCAGAGTTCGAGGGCTGCCTGGGCTCCCTGGTGAGCTCAGGGCCAGCCTGAACAACAAAGTGAGACCCTGTCTCAGAAACAAAAACAAAACAAAGCCCACTTCTACTCAGCCCCAATCCTCTAAAACAGAAAAGAAAGACCTATTTTGCCAGCCTGTGACTGCTGCTCCTCTGTGTGTATGTGGAGAAGAGGAGGAGGAGTTTGCTGCTTGTTGTGCCACTTTTCCCTACTCTGTCTGTCCCTGCATTTCTTTCTTTCTCTCCGGCTTCACGGACCTGGCTGTCCAGATCACCGTCCTTCACAGAGGTAGAAATAGAGTGAAAGTAGCAGTGGAAAAACAAAACCCAGTAGAAACTGGCTTTGTCATACTTATCAGCAAAAGTGATAAAGTCAAGTTTTGGAGGTCCTCTCAAGTTTACTACTAGGGGTTTCCTTGTCAGTTTTATTCTGTGATGTAAGGGCAGAGTCATCCCATGACCCTTGTTTTGTTGTGCACCAAACCTGGGCACACGTTGAAAAACTACAAAGCACTACGACAAGATGTTTTGTGATTTTTCTTTTTAAAGCAAATCTTTTTGAAAGAAATGAGTTAATTTTCTTTTTTTTTCCCTCCTTTAAAATGTAAACGGTGAGTTTCTACACCACATAAAGAAGTCAATTTAGGGTTGAGGATTTAGCTCAAGTGGTATGGTTCCTGCCTTGGAAGCCCAAGGACCTGAGTTCAATTCCTGGTACCATCAGGAAAAAAAAAAAAAAAAAAAAAGAAGTCAGTTTACATGAAATATGGAGCTAAACTTAGGTCCTTAAACTATAGCAGGTAGTTACAATCTAACTTAGAGTACAAAAGAAAAGGGGCCTTTTCCTCAGCCCGAGGGCCCCTGGGTTGGGGCAGATGATGGAGCCTTTCTAATGAACCTCTCCCTGCCTTTGGGCATTGTTAGTGTGCTTTCCTCTGGGTGTCAGAGCACTTCTAATAATTACTGCTTTCACTAAACAGTGGTCTGCATTCACTTGCGAGGAAAGAAAATGAGTCGGGTCATTCGTAGGTTATAGCTCTTTATAGTCTTTCAAAATAGTGTATTCTAATGGACAGAGCCATTACACAGTGCTAATAACTTTAGTAGGGCTGGGTGGCAGTGATTGCTTCTGTAACATCACCCACGATGAAAGAGAAAGCTCTTCTGATCAGAAGCTTGCTATCTGTTTCAACACAGAAACAGATGAAGAAGCAAGGTGAATTTTTAAAACATCATAAAACATTTAAATCTACACAAAACAAGTTGTTTTAAAAATGGGTTCTATTGGAGACCACGTTCAAACATGACAGCAAACATACTTTAGAGAGTACTTTTTCAAAAGATGTGATTTGATTCTTAAGTATATTTGTCTCTTGATCAATATAATGGTCATGTAATAGTAAGTAAGATCCCTCTTGGACCAGCTATATGCGGTATAAGCTCAGAAAGATGGATATATTTAATGGGTAAAAGAAAATTCTAGTCTTTTGATCTACTTGGTGAAATAACCATTGAAGAAGACACAAGGTCTTGGCTTTAGTTTGACCATCCCTTTGCTTAGAGAGCTGAGGGAGGAGTTAAGGCAGGACTCTCATTATGTCATCTGGAATGTGACCCAGAAGGTCTCAGTCCAAGGTCCAGCACCAAGTTTAAGTTTCATTAATGGTGTTATCTCTCACATAGTCATTAGGGTTGATAATGAGTCCTGTGATCCAGGTAAGAATTCTTTGAAACAAAAAGTTAACCTTAATCTCCTTATACCCCCAGCCCCCTTTGTGCCCTGCAGGGAAATAAAGGTAGAATATGAAAACAGAAGATGGTTCCTATGGGCCTCAGGGTCCTGTGTGGGTTCCTAGGTTCTTGCGCCAGACAGAGGAAGGAACAGCAGCCAAGTTTAATTAGGTGACAGTGTGCTTGGAGTGAGCGGGCTTGTGTGAGTAAAGGGAAAATGGCAGCTGCTCTGATAGTTTTGAATTTAGGGATTTAAAATGTGTGAGATGCCTCCTAGTGGGTCTTTAGTCACTAGACTGAGAGGATGATTGACAGGGTGCTGAGTCAGGTCAGCCTTCTGTTGTACACCTCCTTTCCCATAGTTCAGTCTTTTATAATTGGTACTATAAGATACAGTCCGTATGGGTGAGGGAAGGTCAATGTAGGTATTGCAGGAGGGCATGTTATGGTACGCAGGCCTCCTGGTTTCGAACTTCGCAGTTTTTCAGGGCAGGTTCCCAGGTCTTGTTTTTATCATTGCCTCTGAGAAATAAGCTTTAGGACAAAGTTTGGGGAATTGGCTGTGGGGTGTTGCATGGGTTGGGGTGAGTGGAGGGGAGTGGCCCTGTCACCCCATTGTACTATCTTTATAATAAGATCTTCTGAGAAAAATAAAACATAAACGCCAGGGATTAAGATCAGTGGGCCTCAAAGGAAAGATTATACCACAAAAACATCTCTGGAAAGGACAGAATAAGGAGACAGACTGCGTAGGAAGGATCACCGTAGGTCTTGGAGGGGCTGGGGAAATTCCCCGTGCTCTCTCTGGAGGTGCACTACACATGCACAACAGCCACTAATCAGGAGAAAAGATGTGCACATCTCTGTATATGAATATGAAAGCATGAACCTGGAAGATAAGGTTCAAACCCTCCCATCAGGCCAAGGAGCATGGGGAAGGGGACGGCAGATTCTCAGAGGGGTCCTAGTGATTTTAGAAAATCCCCAAAGCCCAGTGTGAGTGGGTTTCAGAGGAGCCCTAGGAGTAGAACAAGGTTTGTGAGCCATTTCCTCTCAGCTCTGCAGGAGATGCCCTAGGGGAGGGAAGGCCTTGGTGGCCTGTGAGTAAAGGCTGTCTCATTATGCAGATCTCAGAGGAGTCGGTGCAAAGTCTCCCTGGCTAGGGTAAGGGTGGCTGGTCTCTGTCTGTTCCAGTGTTAATTTTCCCTGGTTATTTGATGAGAATCCTAGAGGAGGGAGTTTAAGACAGTTGCACTTCTGGCCAAAGTTTCTTGTAGGCCAAGGCACTTTCCATCATATAAGGGAACTTTGAGACCGCCTGGGTTATCTGGGGAGAAAGAAGGAGAAGGTTAAAATGTCCTTGTTTCTGCCGGGCATGGTGGCTTATGCCTGTCATCCCAGCACTCGGGAGGCAGAGACAGGATTGCTGAGTTCGAGGCTTGCCTGGGCTACATAGTGAGCTCAGAGCCAGCCTGAACTACAAAGTGAGACCCTGTCTCAAAACAAAACAAAACAAAACAAAAAATGTCCTTGTTTCAGAGATAGGTTAAGGCTGCCTTGATTGACTTCCATTCAGAAATCTTTTGCCTGCAAACATCTTTTAAAAAATCCTTTAGATGACTGTTTTCTCAGTCCCAACAGCATAAGGTTGGAAAGTAGAAATGGGGAGCAGATAGTTAAATGAGTTGAAAGAGAACACATTCTGGTCACAAACCTGTGCTGAGGTTGTCCCAGGAAGAGGTTGTAGATGGGAAGGAGCAGAAAGGGAAGCCACATTTTCAGGTACCAGGGCCCAAGTGGGAAGACCTGCTCCCCCTTTGTATGTGTCGGGTAGGAACAAAGGAGCAAAGGCACTGGCCAGGTGAGTCCTTCTCAGTGCTGAATCTCTTCTCTGTCATTGTAGTTTAGATGCACAATGGGTCTATCATTGGAGTAAGTCCCAGTTTTTATAAAAGGCTGCAAAACACTCAAAACTAGTAAAGCGCATCTGGTTCTTTCAGCAGGGCGCTCCCCCGTGGAGCTGCCCCTGGAATCGGAAAGTGCCTTTTCAGATCGATGAGGCAGTATTTCTGAGAGATCTTAGAGCAGTGGGTTTCAAAGCGTGGTTTCTGGACATCTGGGAGCCTCAAAACCTTTGCAGGGGCCACAGAGATCAAAACTACTTTCACGTCACCGATATTGTCAGTCATTCTCTCCTGAGAAGTCAGCACAGGATCCCAGAGTTGACATGGCCTGTGTAATGATCGAGTCAGAAGCAGACGTGAGACCCCAGCTGCTTTAAAAGACTATTTAAAAAATGCAAAGTGATGCTGTTTATCTTTTTTGGAGAGTTGGGAGATTTTCTTTTTCTAAAAATTATTTAAGTTGAGATGACTATTCTTACCAAATGAAGTCTTCATAATTTTTTCAGTTTTAATATCAAATGCTAGGAACATCAGCAGATATAATACATGTATGCATACACATGCAGAAAACTTTTTGGGAATTCTCAAAAAATGTAAATGGGTGAGTTCTGTGACCAAAACCCTGTGAACTGTCCTCATAAATGATCCCTCTGAACCTTAGAGGACAGCAAAGGTGACTTGATGAAACTCTGTGTTAGTGGGGGTAGTGGCTGTACATGTGGTTGTATCTAGTTCCGCAGTACTTGCCCCTGGGTTCAGGTCCCGACGTCAGGACAAAGTTGTGAGAATCAGCTGTGTATAGTCTGCAGTCAAATTAGCCATTTTATTAGCTGCTATGACCTTACCATGGCTACCTACGAGGTACTTCAGTAGGTTCTTCAGCAGGAATTAAGGCTGCTGTTTCTTTTGTTGTTGTTTGATTTTGAAATTGCCTTCTGTTCTTCTAGTACCCAAGCCTATTGTTCATAGTCCCGTCATACAGATAGGAAAATTGAGTAGAAAAGTTATGATTTACCAAAGATCATAGGGATATTTAGGAAGAGCTGGCATCATTTGGTACATGGGTCTCTCAATTCCACACATTTCCATTTCTGTGCTGACCACACAATTAGGATGAATTATTGATTGGCATGCCATCTTCCAGTAGACTTCAGTGTCATGGGAAACTCCCATGTCTCCTCAGGAAGTACATATTGCAGAAGACCAGTTTCATATTCTTTATGATGAAATAAATAACAGACATTACCAATTCCTGAAATGATATCAATACCTTTGAAATGCATTGGACACCTGGAAAAATGAACACAGAGTGAGTGAAGGGTTAAGGAATGTCTGGAGAAAATACAGCAAAACAAATCCCCAACTTAAAAAAATTGCTGGGGGGGCCGGAGGGTTAGCTCAGTGGTTCCAGCGCCTGCCTTGCAAGCGCAAGGTCCTGGGTTCGATCCCTGGTAACCACATACAATGCTGGGCGTGGAGACTCAAGCCCACCAGCAATCAATACCACATACCACAGTGCCAGATGTGGTGGCTCACGCCTGTAATCCCAGCACTCGGGAGGCAGAGACAGGAGGATTGCTGAGTTTGAGGCTTGCCTGGACTACATAGTGAGCTCAGAGCCAGCCTGAACTACAAAGCGAGACCCTGTCTCAAACAAACAAAAATTGCTGGGGATTTATCTCAAGTGGTACTGTGCCAACCTTGGATGCACAAGGGCCCAAGTTCAATCCCTGGTACTGCAAAAAACAAAACAAAACAAATACAGCATAAAAGATACACTAGCAAACTGAAAAAGGAGAAATCTATAGGGTTGTGTGTGTTTGCTGGAGATGGTAGTGCCCTTGACAGAACATGTGTGAGTGTACTGTGCCCTGTTGGAAAAAGCATGACTTGGACAACAAGCCGGAAGCAATTCTTAGTAGAGTAACACAGTAATTTCTTTCAGAGGACTCCATGCATTTGTGTTGTTATACTTGTTAGAGGTGGGAAATACAGGAGTGTTTGGAAGCGTGGCTGTAGGATCAGCACATAGGATTCTGAGGGGCAGAACAGGAAAGAATTTGAACAACCACTTGTAGGTCAAGCAAGGTCATGAATAGTTGCCTGTAGTATGAGCCATGTTGTTTTGATTATTTCTGTGTTGTGTGCTGCTTGAATCTTTTGGAAATGTAAAATATTTCTGTTTTGTAATTCATTACATACACCAGATGTTGCTTTATAGCTTTGAGGCCAATTTTCAGAATGAGCATGGTATCAAATGACGTACCCCCAAAAGCAGGAAAGGGGAAGTTGACTTACTGGCCACTTACCAGGGCAGTTTTCAGAAGATTCCAGACTTCACCATTGCTTGTCTGAAATACAGAGCAGAGTAGATCCCAAGAAGGAAAGAGGCCGTGCAGCATGCTAATTGCTAGGTGCCAGAAGACTGAGCACTTAATTTTGGAGAAGAAATAATAAAAAGGAAGGTGACCTCAGGGAGTTGGCTACTAGATGTCTGCCTCCTCCTCACACTTGATCCTAATACATATTTAAACACAAAAGATGTTCGTGCAATAGTTCTCTGTGACCTAAAAGACGGCAAAGAGTGAAAAAAATGCATGATTCGGTATTTCAAGTTGTCATAAAACCTAGTTTGAGATTTTAGTCTTTTTAAAGTCAAAATAGTGAAACAGTCCATCAGCACTAAGCTGTGAGATTTTTGCTGGTTTTTTTTTTTTTTTTTTTTTTTGAGACAGGGTCTCACTTTTGTAGTTCAGGCTGTCCCTGAGCTTACTATGTAGCGCAGGCAAGCCTCAAACTCAGCATTCCTCCTGTACTGCCTCCTGAGTGCTGGGATTATAGGTGTGAGCCATCATGCCTGGCTGTGTTTCTTTCTTTCTTTTTTTTTTTATTTTTTGAGACAGGGTCTCGCTTTGTAGTTCTAATTTGTCCTGAGCTCACTATGTAGCCCAATCTAGCCTTGAACTTACAGCAATCCTCTTGCCTCTGCCTCCCAAGTGCTGGGATTACAAGCATGAGCCACCATGCCTGGCTGTGTGTGTATTTTGAAAGCAGGGCTTGATACAGGTGTATTTTATGAAACAAAGCTGCTCCTCCATGACCTTGCTATCAAAATAGAAAGCTCTTGCCAGAATAAGCACATTCTTTTGGGAATGAAAGACTTAACATTCTTTTAGTTCAACTCTGCTTCTTTCCCATGAGCAGATAGACCAAATTATTGGGTATTAGTAATTGTACTCCATACAATTCATAGTACTACAGTGGACTTCATGGGGGTCACTGGGAGCAGGGTTAGGAGACAAACTGATCCAATTTTATACTGTTAAGGACCAATAAAAGCCAGACATGGTGGCATACACCTATTAATTTTTTCACTTTGGGAGGCTGTGGCAGGAGGAGCACAAGTTTGAGTCCAGCCTACGAAACTTAATGAGACTCTCTTAAATCAAAAGTTGTTTTTTCAAAAAAAAAATGGAGGGGGTGCTGGGAATGTAGTTTAGCATTAAAGCCCTGAGTTCCATCCCCAGTACTTCACCAAGAAAGAGGAAAAACAAGTACAAGCAATTTGGTATGAAATTAACAAAAACTCAATCTAGCAGACAGCCTCTAAATTAATTTTAGCTATCCTGGTAAAGCAGGATTAGGACTGTGACTCAAGACTGAGTTACTGCTCCTAGAAATTTACAAGTCATTTAAGGATCAGAAGTGAAAAATCATGTGAAGAAATATTGGTTGTATAGTGACCCCTGGGGCCAGACAAGGGGAACAGGTTAGAAAACTGTGATATAAACAGGATACTGAGGGCCAGAGAGGAAGGAAGGAGCCCTTACATGACGGGATGGAGGAGCAAACAGTGGACACTGGAGATTTGAGGAAAGAGCTTCACCAACACGTATAGTGTTATTCTTGTTGGCGCTGGTCCAGTATGTACCCCATCACCCCCAAGGCTGTAACCAGGAAGAGATGATCATGATTTTTTATTTCTTCATGCAAATAGCATTAATAAAGTGCGTAAGCAAGGCAGAGACAGCCATCTTTAAGGGGATAAAACTGGCCTATTAACATATCATAAGTTAACAATCAGTAATAACTGCGTGTATTTGCGGCACAGGCAACTAAATTCTTTGGTTTCTTCTAACCAGTTGGATTAAACTGCTTGGTGGGTTTTCCCAGTGTTTCTAACCCTCTCACTCATGCAGTTTTAAAATCCTGGTGTTTTAAAAATTATGAGAGAGGCCAGTTTAGATGTGAGCTTGTTCACACACTATTAAAGAATTTCATTTCTTTTTATTTTCAAATTGTACAGGAAGTAAACTAATTTAGCAACATATTTTCCTCCAAGTCCTTCTTGGGACATAAAAGAGCAGTTTAAATTTAGAATATTAAAACACTTTTTCACCACATATTATTTCCACTCAAAGTATACTTTTTAAACAGAAAAATTTTGATGGTTAAAAAAGGAAACAAAGCTTATGTATATAGGGAACGGGGATTTTGGGGGGCAGGGGAATGGTAAAATGAAAATTAAGTTGTGTCGTACCCTGGTACAAATTCTCAATGTTGATTATGATCACAATATGTATACTCATTATGCTAATAAAATCAATTAAACATATAGTATATAAAAAGGCACCACAGCAGAAAAATTTCCCCATTTGAGTGATTGTTTTTTTCCTGTCTATAAAGAACAAGATAAAAATTAATATTATTTCTGCTCTACAGTTATTATAAACACCTTTAATTCAACTTTAGAAGTGGAATAGATGTAAGTTATAAAACATAATATGGTTTACCTGAAGTCACAAAATATTGCTCATCACTTTACCATTTTTTTTACAGATAATATGTCAGATAGGGCCGGAGGGTTAGCTCAGTGGTTCCGACGTCTGCCTCGCAAGCGCAAGGTCCTGAGTTCAATCCCTGGTGACCACATACAATGTTGGGCGTAGAGACTCATGCCCACCAATAATCAATACCACATACCACAGTGCTGGGCGTGGTGGCTCACACCTGTATTCCCAGCACTCAGGAGGCAGAGACAGGAGGATTGCTGAGTTCAAGGCTTGCCTAGGCTACATAGTGAGCTCGGAGCCAGCCTGAACTACAAAGTGAGACTCTGTCTCAAAAAAAAAAAAAGTCAGATAAATGTTTGACATTTGACATAATCCCAAACTGTGGTTGCCAGTAAGTGAATGATTGTCAATAAATTAATTTTAACCTCCCTTAAACCTTATTAACACATATAGTAGGAAAGTTTATAAATCATTATTGTATTTATGTCAGTTCTAAAATTAGGAATTCATTGCTTTGCAGGTGCTTGCTATAGAAACAATTTGGTTAATAAATGTAAATGGTAAATACTAAATATTAGAAAAATCTCTTCCTAATTTGACTCATTAATAGCTTATAATCAATATTTATATAGTTGTTTTCTTAGGAACAAACTTTCAGATTTAAGTGAGTCTTAAAGAAATTTAGGGTGAAGCGAGCTCTTAGCTTCTGTGTTTCCTAGAGAATGAAAAGGTAAATTAGCATGTTTCTGTTTGCTTTTCAGCACAGTTTTTGAAACTCATCATTCTATAACATATAATCAGTAGTGTCCCCAGGTAAATAGTTTCAAGATAAATAGTTTTGTTAATGGGAATTTAGGGAGTTTTCAAATTCTCCAACTCAATCTTATATTTTGAAAATTATATGACTTCTTCCTCCTGCACTAAAATGGTGGTTTCTTTTTAATTTATAGTTGCAGATATGGCCAGTATACCATGAACCAGGAAACTACTACTAAAGTTACAGAGAGACCTCCATTCGATCGATCAAGTTCCCAGGATTCCTTGGATGAACTATCTATGGAGGACTACTGGACAGAACTAGAAAATATCAAGAGATCTAGTGAAAACAGACAAGAGCAAGAGACGGTTGTTGTCAAAGAGCCTGATGGTAATAACTAACTAAATAAAATTGTCACTGTCAGTAGATGTGTTTATGGAAAATTGACGTGTAGGAAGGAAGAGAACAACCATAAAATGATATTGCTGGTTGTCTTTCACCTTGAAAATTGTTTGGAGAAGATTTATGGGTGCCAGCTGCCCAATACCAGAGGCATGAGTAATTTCTCAGTTTTTAACACTAGTTGGTCTCTCGTAGGCCAACTGTGGCCTAGAGTCTTATGAGTTAAGTTTGATCTTTAAGATCAGCTAAATTGCCTTTGATAACATAGTTCTTTGGTCTCCAGGAAATGTAGGTGTTTATGGAAAGGTCCTGACTTTGAAATGATACTGTTTTCCTAGAAGTCTACTTGATTTGTTTTGATCTTTACTTTATGAATTTATGGTCTCCTGTCTTTTAACTTGTACTCAGGCTGCAGTGTTTTGCCTTTGGGAAGAACAGAGCAAGTTTGCCATGCTTTTTATGGGGTAGAAGCTTTTGAGATAATTGAGGATATTTGTCTTGTTTCTAGCCAAGTCCTTTGTGCAAGGTAAATTTATAAATCTGACATTTGTGGGTGGTTTTTAGATTCCTTGCAGCCATACTCATTTTATCATTCAAAATACAGTACCCCAAATTAGGTGCCTCATCACATGTTTGGCCAACCATTCTAAGGAATATACATCTGCACCAGAAGATGGCATGAACATTTTAAATTTTACATTTATTTCTTTCCTATATTTGTCCCATAACTTTCTCAAGTTTCTTCTCAAACATATTTTGCATACTACTGTACTCCTTTTTTCTGGAAGAATATATAATAATTTATAATATTATATATAAATTATAATAATTTATAATAATTATATATAATTTATATTATATATAAGAATATATAATCATTTATTTTTTTAATTTTTAAAAAACTCCTTTCTATTTCCTTTAATCTGTTGAATTTAGGTAACTCTGAGGCTTTTATGACCAATATTAACATTGGCTATATTAGCTTTCATGCCATTTGTAAACTGATTAATGTTGTGTGTTTTGGTAAATCAGATGATATGTAAATGCTGACAGTGAGAGCTGGGGTCCAGGCCTTGTGATCATCTAAGAGACGTCCTTTTTGATGGAGTGTTCTCACTAAGTGACTTAGGATGGAGTTAAGTAGAAAAATTTGTATATGGCTTTTTGCCTTTGCTACAACATTGCTTAGAAACTAATTCAATACCAATTTAAAAATTGAGGATTTTTTCTTAATTTAACATGTCTTAGATTTGTAAAAAGAAAATTATTCAACTTACTCTTTTTCTCCCAGACCTGTTAATAGTAAAGTAAAGCTTATTTGTGATAATTGATATTGTTTCTTTCTGCCTCAGTGTTTCAAGCTGGAAACAGCATTGCAGTGGCCTCCTTAGTAAAATAAAGTCACATTTAACCAGATATATGGAAGTGTGTTGCTAGCTACTTGATATTTCTCTACAGTTAAAACAAAGTGTCGTTTATCATGTACAGTGTAGTCATCAAGTTGATTGGCCAGAATTGTTCTACGTACCCAGACTTTTAAAAAAAATTTGTATTGTTTGAGCTTACTTCTGTTATTAAAGTGCAATAAATGATTATCTATGGTACTCTTATTTTCCTTGTTAGAGCAATGCCAGCTATTTCTTTTTCTGGAAATTTGGTTTTATATATCTGTACAGAGTTCTACCTGAACAGCATTAATAATAATAGTTGACTTTTTATGTCAATGAATAGAGTGTCTCACACCAGCAGTCAGGGTTATTAACATCTGATTTCTGTCTGGAAGGAGAGGAGTTTAAATAGCGTGGAAGGACACACATGGCTCAGTCAGTGCCACACTGGGGCACAGGCTGCCCTGTATTACCTGTTCTGTGTTCTGTTCTCATATTGGTTCTGTGGTAGTCAGGCTAATGAGTTTCCAGAGGAAGGAATGGAGCCCTGCTGAGGCAGTGTGACTTGTCCTGAGTGACATAGCTAATAGCTACAGAATGGACGCAGCGTTTTTGTGACCCAAGCCATAGCTATAAACATGATGCTTGGAGTGCAGCTATCTTGTTATCCCTCTGATTTTCTATGATCTTTCCTAGATCTTAAACAACATAGTTGTCCCTTGATATTCATGGGTGAGTGATTCCTAATCCTGCAGATATTAAAATCTGTAGCTTCTCAAGTCCCTTACATATCATGGCACAGTATCTACATGTGGCCTGTTCCTATCTTCTCATGTACTTTATCCCCTCTGGACACTGACACATAAAATAGCATCAATGTGTGTATGGGAGTCATTACATCACATGACTTAAGGACCATTGACGATGTCTGCATGTACTCAGTATGGATGCCATGTTTTCAAGAATGTTTTCAGCCTGTTGGATTAAAACACGTGATACAGAGCCTGTGGATGTCCAGGGCTGACTATGATCAATATTTACATCTTATTTTCAGTGTTTTGAGTGGGTCAGTTGCTTTTTTTTTTTTTTTTTTTTTTTGAGACAGGGTCTTGCTTTGTAGTTCAGGCTGGCCCTGAGCTCACTATGTAGCCCAGGCAAGCCTCAAACTCAGCAATCCTCCTGCCTCTGCCTCCCGAGTGCTGGGATTACAGGCGTGAGCCATCACACCCGACAGTTGCTTATTTTTTTTAATACCAGGTCTTTTTTTTTTCTTGAAAATAGGGCTTTATTTGCTTCTAAAAAGAAATGACCTGATGTACTGAGTGAAGGATTAGAAAAATTAATTTGAAATTGAGTAATTTCCTATGGTCAGTGACTGTCTCCTGCTTTCCCCTGCTCATCAGCCACAGTGAACAGAGGAAGAACCAGGCCTTTCCACACATGAGTGTTGGCCTCTGGATAACACTGAGCATAAACTGAGACACTGCCTGGAGTCTCCATCCTGTTCTGATCCCTTTTGCAACCAATGGAAGCAACTTGTGTTTTCATTCCTGCTGGTCTCAGGAAGGGAACAGTATCCTCCTCCGTGGTGAATCTGCGGGGAAGTGTGGAGATTAATTACATGTGAAGTCATTTAAAAACTTGTAATTGAGTATATATGGAATCGCCACAATTTGATATCACTGCGGCCAGAGTCAATGGCAGTTGTCCAAGTTTCGGATAATGATTCTTAGCGCTGCAGTTTGGTTCCATTACATGAGTGTCCGGGAGAATTTTTAACAGCTTATGAACAGTGGACGTTCTTACCGTTTGTGATTTAAACACTGTATCTTTCCCTACTGTTTCAGAGGGTGAGTTGGAAGAAGAGTGGCTCCGAGATGCTGGCCTGTCCAATCTCTTCGGAGAGTCCGCTGAGGACCCCCAGGACAGCATGGTGTTTCTGTCCACTCTGACGCGCACCCAGGCGGCGGCTGTTCAGAAACGGGTAGAGACAGTCTCCCAGACACTGAGGAAGAAAAACAAACAGTACCACGTTCCCGATGTCCGAGATATATTTGCTCAACAGACAGAATTAAAAGAAAAAGTAAGCTTTCTTTTCCAATGTGAAAGCAAAAGATTATCCCCTCACACTGCCTGTCCAGTGTACTTCAGACAAATACATGCTTCGGGGGCACTGATGATACACTGGGTACCAGAGGCGAAGCAGCTGGTCTGGATCCCTCCCCTTCTAGAGGTTGTACTAATGGAACAGGAGGCCAGCAAGTAAAAATGTTACGTGATAATCTTGTTAGAGATCAAAGGTGTCCTTAGAGGGTGAGCTGTGGCACTAGGCGCTCCAGGGAAGGCTCCTAGACATTCCGACTGGCAGTTGTTAATGATCTGAAGGTTGGAGGTACTAGATTCTTCCTTAGTTCGTAATGGTTATGGGAGTATTTGATTTTGTGACCCAGGAAGGGGAGGAAGTAGAATGTGAGAAAATTAATGGCAGATGAATTATTAAATGGGGATCCTGAGACATGAAATGAAGACTCCTTTGTGTCTTGTGCTTAAGCACCATACTTGTCATATGCACGGTGAATGAATTCTTTTCTCCATGGTTAGCATTTGAATGGAGAACCCTGGAGACTGGTAGAGATGGGGTGAAGAGGTTTCAGGAAAGGTTGGCGCCGTGTGAGACACGTGGGACTCAGGACAGAGGCAATGCTTATGTTACCATTCATTCATTCATTCGAAAGGAAGCCAAGAATTCATGCAGAGGGCCAGAGGGTTAGCTCAGTGGTTCCGGTGCCTGCCTTGCAAGTGCAAGGTCCTGAGTTTGATCCCTGGTAACCACATACAATGCTGGGTGTGAAGACTCACACCCACCAGCAATCAATGCCACATGCCATAGTGCCAGGCATGGTAGCTCATGCCTGTGGTCCCTGCACTCGAGAGGCAGAGACAGGAGGATTGCTAAATTCGAGGCTTGCCTGGGCTACATGGTGAGCTCAGAGCCAGCTTGAACTACAAAGCAAGATCCTGTCTCAGAAAAAAAAAAAAATTGTGCAGAATGTCCACTACCACTCTCTTTCATCAAGACTGTCCTGCTACTGAAAACAGACAAAGTCAGGTGAACTAAATGGCGTTCTTAAGGTCACAGTGGATTTACATTCTGGCTCCAGTAGCTGTGGTCCAGAAGACCCACTGAAGTACTTAAAATAGGAAGAAACAAAGAGATTCTTGAACAGTGTTGTAATGATAACAGTAATAATCCCTGCCACCACTACTGAACGTCCATGCTGCTAACTGCTTTACCTGCTTTATCCCATCTAATCCTTCTGCTGGCTCATGAGTGAGGTATTTATTATCTTTTCATTCTAAGACTGAGGCTTGTAGATTTTAAGTAATTGCCCAGTGTCTGTCCCATAAATTCTAAACTCTGCAGTACAAGCTTTTTCACTCTTCTGCCTACTATATTTTCATTTCCATATACAGTTATGATATTATGCATTCTGAATGAGATTCTACTTATACTATAAAGGATAAGAAATATTCTTTACAAAACTATGGAGTGGAAGGGCTTACATGTAAAGCATCTGTCTCTCCTGTGCAGGATCATTGCTTCTGGTAGATGTTTTATTCTAGGACATCTTTTCTAGCTGCAGATTGCTAGTACATTTGCATGGACACTTATGGAACAAATCCACCCTTTTTATGGTAATTCGGGGTCACTAGACTGCTGCAAGGTCTTGTCTGAGTGAAGACTTACCACCCCATGGTTATTTGGTGATACTTGGTTATTCACTGGTACCGAAGGTCTGGACTAGGTTTCCAGCTGTAGAAAAATGAATGGAAAGGAAATATAGTATTATAGTATTTCCTATTCAATTAAAGAACCCTTCCTGAGGGATCTAAAAGGAAGCAGAGAGGGGGAGGAGGAAGAGAGCTGAGCCTAAGCAAAATATGTACTATGGGATCCATGCCAGTCTTCAACAGGATGTTGCTATCCGGTGCTAGAAACAGCACTTTCCAGCAAAATCCTGGTAATGTCTAAACCATATGGTTTTGAGTCCAAGGTAATTGGTGGATCATATTATCTGATGGACTCATTAAAAATAGCACAAGCAAATTAAAATAATGTCGACTTGCTTACCCCCATGTCTTTAATTGAAATGCTGCTGCCCATCAGACACTGGGTTTTCCATGCCCGTCCCTCAAGTGAGCGTGGCCCAGCCGCTTTCGCTTGGAGTTCTCTGTTCTCAAGTGTGCCCTCAGCTCTTCCATCTCCAGTTTTGTCACGGAGCCCTTGCTGACACTAGGAAAGATAATACAGAAACCAAAACCGTCTGCCCTGCCATCTTTAATTGCTACGGCAAACAGTGAGGCCTCATGTCCCAAAATACGGGTTTCTGGGTAAGGTCAGCATCTTGCCGTGTGCGCTGTGCCCTGGAGGATCAGCTCTCTGCAGAGCTGTGAGTGCAGGAAGGAGAATGCTTTGCCCTTCCGCAGCCAGCCGACATGGGCATACCCGTCTGCTGCCCCTGAGGCCTCAGGCTGTTCTGTGTGTCCTGGGGGCAGTGTGCATCCAGCCAGGACATTATTGACATGTGAGACTTCACTCTGGGGCTTTTTGTAGGTTGCAAATTCAGCAGGGCGTTCTTTGTGGGTGACAGCTGGAGTGGCACTGGGGAGATGGAATCCAATTGGATGATTATTTTAAAAATAACGCGCTCAGGCAGGAGTTGGTGCACTCTTTCAGGAAAGGAGGAAGCGAGTCCTTACCAGTGCCTTGCTGGTAGGCGGAGCCAGCCATCCTGTCTCAACTTCGTGAACCGTGGAGAATCACAGTCCTGTGACAAAAAGAATTCCGTTGAACATTTTAGGTCTTAATAGCAATTGATTAGTTTACTTTTAGTTTAATCTCACATTTAATCTTGCTTTTTTACAAATGAATTTCTGTCTTCAGCTTGTAACTCGTTCAGCTTTGTAATTCTGCAGTCTATCATAGCATCTTAGGATGCGATCCCTACAGTGCAAATTTGTCCAGTGAAATAGTATGATGAGTATGGTCACATTCACCAGCATTACCAAGGGTAACACCCATTCATCATCCCCCCAAAAGACCCATAACTGTAAATAGCCATTCCCCATATTCCACTCCCTACACTTGGGAAACCACTAATCTATTTTCTGTGTCTCCAATTTGCCTCTTCTGGAGATTCCATACAGTAAGGCATAAAAATATGTGAAATCATAACATACGGTCTTTTGTGACTGGTTCCTTTCACTCAGCACAATGGCTTCAGAGTTTGTCCATTTTGAAGCACATATCAGTGTTTTATTTTTTATTGCCAAATAATCTATTGTATAGATAAACCATGTTTTGTTCATTCATTGCTTGATCGATATGACTAGTTTTCACATGCCCCACCCCCCAATAAGGTAGCTGATGACAGAGACTCGTAACATTCTCTATGTTCCCTCTAGAGAGCTTGTACAATTGTGAGTCTTCATGTATTTGTTTTCTTGCTGTCTATAACCATAGTGATGCTTTTCCCCTCTGCAAATGTTGTAAATCTTGGAACTTTTATTTTTATTTTTTTGTGGCTTTGGGGCTCAAACTCAAACCCTTGTGTTTCCAAGGTAGGTGCAGTACCACTGAGCTAACTCCCCAGCCCTGAGCAAATTTTTTTGTACTCGGGTTAGTGGTGGAATTATTTGCAATAGCATTTTCTCAGGTTGTGACTTAGAGATGACTAAATGTCTCATTTTTCGGACTAAATGGCTCATTTTCTATGTTTAGGCTCCAGATGGCACTGAACTGCAGTCGGTCGGAACAAACGAAAACAAACACCAAGAAAAAAATGGTATGCTAGACTTGCCCTCTCACTAATGAATAAACAATTACAACTTTTTAAGACTCTCACCTTTAATTCTAGTAAGAAAATTTGGTTAAAATTGTAATGTGAGATCCCAAGTAGGTGTTAAATGGAGCTGAAAGTATAGTCAACCTCTGGTATTCAGTATATCCTCATCTAATCCCAAATCCATTTATATAATGTCCTGAGCAGTTGTCACCTGCGGGGCATTATGTAGAGATCTGGTAGGTAGGTGGTAGGTACTGTGCTTCCACCATTTTGTAACTAAGACAGCTGAGTTTTAGAAATGTAAAGTCACTGTCCCAGGTCTATGCAGCTAGAAAGTGCAACAAGATAATTTGAAGCTTTCTTCTCAGATTCATAGATGGATTAATTTTCAAACATTTTAGAGAACTTTAAGAAAATTAAGATTGGGGGGGCAGTTGATTACCATTTTCTTCATTCTTTTTTCTTTGAATATTTCCAAAATAAACTGGAAATTCATGGCAGAGAAGAAAAAAAATGTTAAGACTCTATGAGTATTTGAAAATATCTGTTTCATTTGTTTATGAAAAGGAGAACTGTTCTAAATTAAGGTCATTGCTTTAAGTTCAATGTTTTAATCCTTAATTGTTAGTTAACAAACTATAACCAAAGTGATGTATTTGTCTTTTAAATGTGTCTTGGGCATTTATGCCGTCAATATTGGGTTTGGAAGTAGGGAGTGAGTATCTGGTAAACCAGAAGCCTAGGTAATCTCAACCTAGATTATGTGGGAAACTTGAGTCTCTGACATATTTCCTTTTATCTGTATTTTTTTTTTTTTTGAGACAGGGTCTTGCTTTGTAGTTCAGACTAGCTCTCAGCTCACTATGTAGCCCAGGCAAGCCTTGAACTCAGCAGTCCTTCTGCCTCTGCCTCTCGAGTGCTGGGATTACAGGCGTGAGCCACCACGCCCGGCATTTTTTCTGTATTTTTGGGAATATCTCTCCTGCACGCCCCTTTAAAAAATACATCCATGCACACATGCATATATACATGTATGTGCCTGCATATACATTATATGTATATCTGTGAAAGCATTGAATGTTTTTCTTGCTCTTCTGTGAAAGCTTGTGTAGCTCTAAGGATTATAGCAGAAGAAAAATCCTGGCAGTCCCTCGAGTCTGTAGCCCAGCAAACAAAGTGGCCATCAAGCTGTTAGAGCTGAGGTGACAGCCAGACCTTTGGTGTTAGTGTCAATTTGCTTGGGGCTCTGCGAAGAGTCCACGCAGTTGGTTAACACTGAGGAAAACATTGTTCTTTCTTGGTGTTTTCCTCCCTTGCCAGAGGCCATAATGTAGGTGGTATCAGTGAAAGTTCTGGAAAACAAGAGCATTATGGGAGCGCTTTGCAGATTTGTTTGCAGCAGGCAAGGGCAGTGAAACAGTCTTGCTGCCTGATTTACATCTGCTTTTGCTGTATGCTAAGCAGCAGCCCTGAGCCTCCAGTCAGACTGAGAGGAGAAGGCGTTCCTTACCACTGAGTCCCTGGGAGCTAGTTCAACACCCGATCTGGGCAGTGCCACCCTCTCACCAGCCAGAGAGCCAACAGCTTTATGCAAACATTGGAAGGTTTGCAAGGAGACACATGGAAATGCTGCCTGGGCTTCCCAAGTGGGGCTGTTTCTGACTTAAATCGGAAGGCGTGGGTGACTGTGTGTTTTAAATGTTTTCCCCACTTTGAGGTTTTCAAACATGTTTAGTCAACAATACTTTTTCCAAATTTAAAAGTTATAAAGTTTGATTATCGCAAGTATTGTCATGTTACAATGAATCTACCACTATGTATCCATCTCCCATTTGTCAGTCCTCTGCCTCTGTCTCTGGAAAGCCCAGGGTTTAATATGTCTGTATAGAAACACTAGCATGCCAAGACGAGGCTTTCACTTTTCACCTTGATCCATCTTTCTGTCAGTTTCTGATTTCAATGGGAGAAGAACAAACTTTTTTTAAAAAACAAAGGCATTTTTGGGTATTAGGGACAGAGAACTTGGGGAGATTTGGAAAATGCCTAAAACCTGATGCTGTTGTTTGTTTTCAAACAAAAGAAAACAGATGAGAGAAATTGTAATATTGACCCTGGGAGACTTTTCGAGTAGAGAGGTTTACTTAGCATTCTCTTGTACCTTTTCTCTCTGATGATGATTAACTGATCATTCCTCTTGACTCATGAACTGGCTATTTCCTGTAATGGTGTTCTTTCTCCTAATGCTTTGGAATTATTTTCCCTATTTGTCCTGACTTCATTTACTATTTGGACTAAGGCTTTTTAATGTAATGGATTTTAATTTTGGCCGTATTTCTGGAGAAAGCTCCTATACCTTCAAGTGTGCTAATTTAATTATAATTACTAAGCTTTAAAGTCGGGACAGCTTATTTATTCAGGTGTGTTGGGGGAATGATTATTGTTCTGACATAGTTTTGAGAGTAGTTTTAACTCTTGTTTGCAAACTTTCAACTGCTAAAGGTAGCTTCTGATTTAAGAAAATGGCTACTCATTTTTTTCTCTTAGAATAGTTTCCTAGGAAACCAGTGTACAGATTCACAGTAAATCATAAAACAACATAAACCAATGGGAGAAAAAGATGGGCTTTGACATTCTCATTAATATTTTTTAAAAAATTAATCACAGTACATATTCTAATTTTTAAAACTTGTCAGGCTATTGAGAACCCAAAAGTAACATAGAGGGTGGCACATAATACAAATAGTATTCAGGTGTTATTCTTCATTTGAGAGCAGACTGGGTCAATGTAGCTCCTTTCTCCATTATGAGACACCCTGAAGGCCAGCTGGATCAAACCCAACCGTGTACCTGGCTTGACTTTCAAAATGGCGACAGTGGAGGATTAGACCAGGTTGGGCCCTTCTGAACTGGGAAACTTGGGGCTGTATAAACACACACCCTGCTTTTAATGAGAAAAAACAATAGCCTGATTTAGATTTACATCCTAACTTTACTTTGATTAAAACAGAATTTTTCTTTACAGATTAAATGAGTATAAATAGATACCTTCTACAGACTGTGAATATGACATGTGTTTTTATATGTTTAGATTACCTTTGTCTTCTATCACTTTATTGTGTCTCTACAGGAGCACATGAGTATGTATGCATGCAAATGAGCACTGTGCATCCATTATTTTTTTCTTTTGAGACAGGGTCTTGCTTTGTAGTTCAGGCTGGCTCTGAGCTCACTATGTAGCCCAGGCAAGCCTTGAACTCTGCCTCTGCCTCCTGAGTGCTGGGATTACAGGCATGAACCACCACGCCTGGCTATGCATCCATTTTTTAATTCAGAGATTCTTAGTTTGAATCAGAGGTCTGTAGTATCAGCAGTCTCAGTCCTTGGTGCTAGAGTTTTTCCAATGAGAGTTGGATTAAACCAGAATGTTACCAAATTGCCAAATTTCAAAGTATTTTTACCATGGTGTAATGCTGGCGGTTTTGTCAATGAGGTTTTCAAATGTTATTTCTTTCCTGGCAGACTGACCAAAACAATGAGTAACAAAAGTTCGCATAATAAAGTTCAATGTACTACACTGTATATTCTTGAAATGTTGATAAACATCTGAAGCTTATTTGACTTGTGTTTGTATCTATATGAACTTTTATGATCTTTGATAGAGTCAGGTATAAAACCTGTTGGTTCTTGTACCAGGTACCTATAGACTCGACTCCCTTGCTGATAGACTTTTGGCAGTCACTTTTGTTTTGAAATTCTTACTATGACAGATTAGGAGGTTTATTCCAGGAATCTGTTTCACTATGGGGAGATGATGAGGTCTGTTGCTAGTTCTAAAGAGATTACAACTAATATGACCTCTTCTTCTTTCCCTTTAAAACCCAATTGTTTCTGCTAAATATGTTGAGATTTTTCCCTTGGGAATCTGACAGTTTCCAGCAGTGCTTTGGATTTGGATTCAGTCTAAGAACTGCGATCTCAAGAAAGATTGCACAGTTGAATCAGGTAGTTAGTCACCTTCCCATTCACTAATGTTAGGATTCCTTGGGGGATGTCCCTAAAAAAAAAGAGTGAATTATTGTGTGGAGAGAACAGTGCTCTTCCCAAAGGCTTTTGTGTAGTCAGAGCATTAGAACACACACACACACACCCCACACACAAACACACAGGTACACAGCAAGCGTGTGAACTGGGTCTTGGGTCTTCTTCCTTGCAGACCAGACTGCATGCCTCGGTGTTGCTGACAAGGAGCGGGTCCTGCCTGTGCCAGAGGAGACACCTGCCCCTGTGACGGACATCAACCTGGAGGTGTCCTTTGCTGAGCAGGCCGTCAGCCAGAGAGACAATTCCAAGGACAAGATGTGGAAGGCTAAAGGCAATGATGCCCCCTTGCCTGTACGTAGTACACAGTCAGATGTTGCAAATAGATGTATATTTTTTATTTTGAAAACGTAGAACCCATGTGAAAATGAAGCTCATAGCAAGCACTCTATGGCCTTTACAGGTGGGCTTGACCATTATTAATATTTATAATCTTTCCATTCTGTATCTACCTGTCTATATCTATCAATATCTGATATCTGATATCCACGTACTTTTTGTTTTGAGATTATTGGAACATAAAAAACAAAACAGTTTGTAATACTTAAGAGGTTGAACAATAGGGCCAGAGATTTAGCTCAGTGGTTCTGGCACCTGCCTAGCAAGTGCAAGGTCCCTGTTTCGATCCCTGGTAACCACATACAGTAATACCAGGTATGGTGACTCACACCCACCAGCAACCAGTACCATATACCACAATGCCGGGCATGGTGATAATCTCAGCACTCAGGAGTCAGAGGCAGGAGGATTGCTGAGTTCAAGTCTAGCCTGGGCTACATAGTGAGCTCAGGGCCAGCCTGAACTACAAAGACTCTGTCTCAAAGAAAAAAAAAATCAATAGTAGTATGCACCACCTGTAATCCCAGCACTCAGGAGGCTGAGGTAGAATTGCCTTGAGTTCAAGACCACCCTGGACTACCCAGTGAGACTCTGTCTCAAAATAAAAACAACAAAATCCCAAAAGAATGTTTATAATACTTAAGAAATCAAACACTAAAGTGATAGGTCTGTTGAGTAGGCCATCCTGTAGAATCTTCGTCGTCGTCCTAAGATCCCCCTCTTTGGTGTTTCCCTTCTCTGCCACTCTCTGGGAGGTACCACTGTTGTTCCTGTTTTCCTTTCCTTGACATTGCTCTTATTTTCTTCTCTGTCTTTTTGAAAATTGAGAGCAACTTTCTGATTTTGTCTGGTTGTCTCCTAACTCTGGTTGAACCTCTGCAGGTAGGCTGTGGTCATGGGGTCACTGTGCTTCCGTTGTCCTTGTCAGAGTTGCTGTGTGGTATCTGGTGGGCACTGCTGGTGGTGGGCACATGATCACCAGCTTGCCAAAAAAGATGATCAGAGTCTTGATGTAAAGGTACCTTTTTAATATACATTTGATGTTCACTTGTGGCACTTGAAACTAGCTGAATAGTATAATAATCTATTGCACAGTGAAGTTACCGCTTTGGTAGTTGTCCCTGAATAGTAATTGTATTGATATTTGAAAAGCAGTGGTTTTCTCATTCATTTATTTCTTCTGCATTTGTTAGCCATCTTCTGTAATAATTGGCTTCCCTTTTGTTGGTTTTTAAAAAAATTTTCTGGGTATGTTTTTTTCGAATACCACTAAAAGCTGGTGGCTTTATTCTTTTCATTCAGTGTTTTATATATGATTATCATTTTTCTTTGGTGTTCATCTACCCAGCTTTCAGCAAGTGAAACCCTGCTAGCTGGTTCTGGTGTTGCTCATGTCATTTTTCTGGGTGCCCAGCCCAAGCTTGCCCAGGCCACTGGAGATTTCTCAGAGTTGACAGCAGCCATGCCTTTGAGTGGTGCATTGTCGTTTGGAGTCCTAGCTCTATGTGGAGGGTATTCTCAGTGCTACTAAATGTCTTATATTTCAGAAGCACACTCAGCATTTCACAATACAGACTTAACAGAATACTGTGTGTAATAAGTACTCACCAACCATCATCCAGCCCAACATTCATCAAACTGTAGCCAATCCTGAACCTGTGTCCTATTCTGTGCCATTTCAAAACACATCTCCCAATTGTATTTCATCTGTAAATATTTGTGTTGCTGAAAAAGGGAGGATTTTAATCACACATATTGGTGTCACAATTATTATACATTATAACTCTTAATTTTAAGCGCCCGGTCAATGTTATAGTTTCAAACGGCATCACAAAATTCTTGGTGTTTTTGTACATTTGGGAATCAGGAACCAGACACGGTCCATGTATTGAAATTGGTTAAAGTCTTTTAATATGTCTGAATCTCCTCTATTTCTTTCTTTGATGCCTTCCCTTTCTCCTGCTGTCCCCCTGTTTCTGCCCTCAGTTCCTGCCTTTTGCTTCTTGCTCTTTTCTCCTTCTTTCCCTTCTTACCTCTTTGCCTTCTCTTTTCCTCGTCTTCTTTCTTCCTCTTTGTTGGTACTTCTGTCTTCCCATCTACCCTTTTGTCTCTTCCTCCCTCAAGCGTTATTTGTGGAAGAGACCTGGTAATTAAAGTGTGGAGAGTCCTTCCTTTGGTTGACTCGCTTGCTGTGGTGTAGTTCAACATCTTCTGCCTTCAGGTGTACTGTACACAGCTTCTGTTTTTCTTGTCAATGTAGCTGGTCATGTGTTCGATTTCAGGAGACTCGTGTATCTAGTTATATTTTTTGGTGAAATTAACAACTGCTTTGGATCAGTACCGGGGTTCATACATTCATTAATGTTTGCAAATGATCTAATATTTGCTTCTCATTTTCATTTATTAATTTGGCTATATTATGAAAAACTTCCTAAAAATGATTTTTCCCATTTATCAGTTTTGAATTTTTTTTACTTGTTCCTTCACATGTTTAAACAGTTACCCAGTTAATGTTTGTGTTCATTTTATACAAATAACATCTTAACTCATGGATTTATACATATGTCATGTATCCCAGATAGAGTGTGTTTTTCTGTTCCAGACCTAAAGTCTTACCCTGCAAGAATTGCTGGTTCTGGTCAGTAAAAACACTTAAGTGCCTCTGCTGAAGACGGTAGCATGTGCAGTGCTCTGGGCTGGGAGTCACTGTCACGTCTTGTCAGAAGACAGAAGCATAAGTGGGTCTTCTTCCTTGGCTTGGTCCCGTGTTCAGGCCCAGCCTTCTCAGAGTGACTGTGCTAACGTGACCCATCAACAGGAGCACTAGACACTGCCTGACCGCTCTTTGTCTTCAGTTGTTTTTGTCTTTGAAATGTGTCCCAGCCAGGATTTTATACACGACAATTGTGTTCTAGGGTGGTAATTCTCTATCTGGTAGAGTTAGTAGCTACATTCCTGGTTGGGTAAATTTGCTTCATTTAATTTTCAGTTATTACAGATTGATTTTTTTTGAACTGCAATTTTCTTTTTATAATCATGTAAGATACTTGTACAATCCCAAAGTCAAATCTAGAAACAAAGTATTTTTAAAAATCTAGCTTTTATCTTTGTGCAAGTACCCTATTCAACCCCTTCTCTTGGAGGCAAATTTCTCATTTTAATCCTTATTTTATCCTTCAATTTTTATATAAGTGGTCATTTTGTGAGCTTTCCTAACCTTGATTCTATTTATTTTTTGATTTAGTATATTCTGAAAATTTTATTATGAGATTGTGTCATTTGTTTTTATAGATACACTGTCCTTCACTGTAAGGTTGCTTTATAATTTATTCAACCAGTGATGGCAGACATTTGGTTATTTCCAGGCATTCTTATGCTTTTTTTTCTTTTTTTTTGAGACAGGCTGCCCCTGAGCTCACTGTGTAGCCCAGACAAGCCTCGAACTCACAGCAATCCTCCTGCCTCTGCTTCCCAAGAGCTGAGATTACAGGCATGAGCCACCATGCCTGGCATTGTGGTACCTGGCATGTGGTACTGGGGATCCAACTTGGGACCTTGCACTTATGAGGGAGACACCAGAACCATTGAGCTCAATACCCGGCCCCTTTCTTATGTATTTTGAAGAACCTCCTCTTAGTACCAAATGGAAAAGTAAAGATGTTTACACAATTTGACATATAGTGCTGACTCATACTCCCAGGTGAGGTGTCCTTAGAGAAAGTAACATTTTTGAAGTGACAGTCTTCATTGTAAAAGATGCAAAGGTTTGAAATCTCAGGATCGTGGCTCTAATTACACAAAATGCAAACATGATTGACTTTGTCGACTCAAACAGTGGCATCAAACATAATTAATCTCCACTTGGAAAATAGCAAAACAAAACTTCCTCTATCATTTGACTCTAGGTTTAATAACCTAATTTGGGTTCATGATCATCTGTGGTTTTTTTTTTCCCTCTTGGTTTGGTCCGTGTTGTACCCCCAAATGACATTTCTAATTCAGAGTATGATTTTAACTGTGTGAGTAGATTAACTGTGTGAGTCACACAGTGGCATGCTTTTGATAACATATTACTAATCTGGCTATGGATTCACTTTTACATGTATGGACCTAGTGGTTCCTGCAACCTTTTTATCTTGTCAGGACTAACATGGATGATGAGGCATATGCTTATACTCCTTCTTCTGCCGCAGGTCTTTAAGCAGACAAAACCATCAGTTCCCTTTCGACCTCTTGCTTCTCTGCCTCTCTAAATAAGCAGACTTCATATAATACGTTGCTCTCTAATGACTTCAGGTCATATTCACTTCCATTTTTTGGTGCCTTGAGCAGTCCTAGTTAATTCTTTATGATCTCTCACAGTGGATTCAGGTTTACCCTCTTACATTGGGGGATCCAGTTTTATAACCTGTATTGTGCTTTAGTTTGAAAATTGAGCTACTGCTCATGGACAGGCTCAAAAATGATGTTCAGCAGGTGTTCATTTATCAAATGATCTCTGTGAGGTAGGTGATATTGTCCCTATTTTTTACATCAGGGAGGTCCCATAGCATGCTTGTCTTTAATCCCTGAGCTTTTGAAGGTGTCGCCTGCAGTGTGTCGGTGAAGTCAGGCTTATCGTTAGGGAAATGCCCAGCACCCTTCTCACTGCAAGGCCTATCACAAGGGGAGTTACAAGGCAGGGCGCTGCCTGGCTCTTCCAAAAAAACGATTTATTTCATTCTTTCCTTGAAACATATCTTTTCAAAGGTAAAGAGCTTTTCTCTTGATGACATTGTCGCCTCTTAGCCAAGGAACTGAACCATAAAATCTATTAACTAAACAAGGGCGATGGGAAACTTTGTACATATTTAAAGTGGCTGATGTCAACCAAACACTGGGATAAAGAACGAGCTCCTTCATTAAGCCCTATGTTTAAATAAATAAATAATCTCACAGCACATATTGGTAGGTAAATCCAATGTTTGAACTAATAATATTTTGAGTTTCTCTAAACATTTACCTTAGGTAATGCTTTGCCATAATTATATTACATGTGTTTGGCCTATTAAGCCAAAAGCAACTGATTTCAGTGAAATAAAAAATATGTAAATGAGTAAATATGGCTGGTTCTGCTCTTCAGAAAACAAAATTATTAGCAGAAATAAGAGGTCAAGGAAAGAAAAATGTGACACAGTTTGTGTGGCTCTTAAAAGTAAAGATCAGTAAAGGTCACAGAAAGTCAGGACATCACCATCATCCAGTGAGTTTGACCCTGAGCTCTTTACTGTAGGTTTGTGTTTCTTTATTTCTTCAGTAGACTGCACAGGACACCTGAAGCTATGGAAGAGTTGAGGACTTAACTCCGGACTTTTTCAGATGTTTTTCTTCCATTTGGAGACAGGATCTCATTCTATAGCTCAAGCTGGCCTCGAACTCATCACAGAGCCAAGTCTGGCCTGGAATCCCATGGTCCTTCCTCCTGCCTGGGCTCTCAGTGGTGGGAACACAGGGTGTGCCACCATATCCAGGGCAACTCTTGACTCTGAGGGACTCCCAGCCCTACATCAGTATGTATCCGCCTCAGTGTCTGGCTGCCTGCACGGTGGCAGGAAAGCAGAGCATGGGGTCTAGGAGATCTGAGTTTGCATCCTATGATGTCACTGGCTTGTGGCTGTGTGGAAGCCTTGGTGCTCAGCCTCAGTTTTCCCAACTGCGGTGTGCCACAGCAAATCTTACTATGTGGGGTTTTGCAGAATATCATGTCATGCAATCTGAGTGCTACCTTTACCCTTTTTATTAACTTGCCAAATATTTAGAAGAAAAGGAAAACTGAGAGCTGAAATTAGAGTTCTGTGAGAAAGCATAGTAAGGACATGTACAACTATGTGCATTCATTCCTCCCCGTAGTCTTCCAAGGTAAAATCCAGTGCCGCCCATTGTACGGTGGACGTATGTGCTCCTCAGGTGGAGGCAGGACCGCTCCTCGTCTCATCCTCAGCCCCCGCCCCCTAGAGGCCAATGTTGGAAATGCTCCGGCCTCCATCTGTGGTGTCCAGTGTTGTTTTGCTCCAGGGTTTCACAGGAGAAATCAATGTACTCTCCAAGCAAAAAGCCCTTTTACAGTAAACTTGGAAATGTTCTCTTGGAGTTGAGTTTGCTTGAAAGGAAAGGGCTGCTCAGTTACCAAACGTTTTCGATTTTAGGAACCACACGAGCACTGAGAGGTCTGATGGGTGGTCTCCAGATTCCACCGTGCTTTTCAGGATGGGCAGGGCCTCGCGCGCGTGGGTACGTGTGTGTGTGTGTGTGTGTGTGTGTGTGTGTGTGTGTGGGTGGGTGGGTGGCTGTGCTTCTGCACAGCTGCCGCACTGAAGTTTCAAGTTGAGTGCTGACGGAAGTGCAGGCGTGGCAGTTCTGTGCACTGGGTTCCAAACTGAACAAAAAGGAGAAAAAAAGAAGTACCAAAACTGAGAAGTTAAGAAATACTATTTACAGTGAATGTTTAATATTTGTAGAAAAATTGATGACAGAAAAATATGCGTCACCATTGGTCCCTCTCAAGAAATAACAATATATATATTAAATATATATTGTTTTGAACACGCCCCTCAGCTACGTTGGCACTTTCTCCAGCAGCTCTTTTTCAATACTCAAATTATTTTTTATTTCACTAATGCATGCTTACAGTACATGATGGGTACAGTTATCACTGGGTCTCGGGACATGTATGTGACACATTTTAATTTCTTTTCTCTCTTTTGTCGTCTTGTTTTTCACCTCCTACCCTTCCTCTTCTCTCTCCTAGAGGCCCTTCTCAAAGGCATAGGAGGGAGTGGAGAAAGGGAAGTGGAAGAAAAAGAATTGAAGGGGAAAAAAGATAAAACTGGAGATTTTACAAACGGTAAAGGGACCAAGGCTTGGGAGAAACAACAACCACAAAAAAGAACATATTATTAAATTATTAAATATATATTGAATAGAACATGTTATTGTTGATGTAAAGACCCCTGTAAAAAGGAAACTAGCCAGTTTTTCTAAAGGTAAAACTTGAGAAATACAGCATGGTCTAGGTTTTTGTGTCTCTGATGTCCAGCCGTCCCCTGCAAACAGCCTGCTTTAATGAGCCAAGTCATCCACCCCGGGAAGCCCTGTTCTCGGGGGAGAATGAGGGTGTAAAAGGCAAAGTGACACCTTCATCTTATTATAATGAATTCTCTCTGAGTCAGCAAGTGTGACCGTTGGCTGTCTTGGGAGGAAACCCTACGAGGGCCCGTGGGGCCCTCGGAGAACCCCTGCTTTAGGGTGCGTCTCTGACACTGACGTTTAAACCGCGAAGTGTTCGTGCTGTCATGTGAGAATCAGCAAAGCAGAAGAAACAAACAAGGAGTCAGCTGAGTGTCCTTGGCAAGGAAATGAGGAAGTCAAGGGCAAACCCGGGCTGCTGTCTTGATGACAAGATACTTTATCACACTAGCAGAGGGCGTCACCGTTTTAGTCCACACACACGACGGGGCTCCAGTCGGTATTCAAACGGCCCGCACCTTGTGTCTTTGCCTTGTCTTCTATTTCCTGTGCTTAATGTTTCAAAAGTTGAAGAAGTAATGGCTGATATTTGCGAGAGGCGCAAAGCAGCAGACACACCACTTGTTTCCGTGTGATCCCTGTCTGTACAGTGGTGCAGATGACAAAAGCAAGCACAGGATGTAGTTGGGCAGCCGTGGGCACTTGAGCCCCCAGCTTCCCTCTGGATGAAGTGGCATGTCCTCCTCTCCTTTTGTCCTCCTCCCATTTTACAGAAAGACAAAGCATTTGGCAAATCCTACTGGTTAGTGAGTAGCTGGATGGTTTTACCTCTAAAGTCCTTGCCACTGACAACCTCCATTCTCTGCAGTCTTTCTGTGCCGATCTTGTTTTATGATCAGCATACGATACATAACGCATGGAAAGGTTGACTGGAGCACACTAGGCATGAGCTCGTGGCTACGACCCTCTTCCTCTGCTGCCTGTTTATCTCATGTCTTCTTCCCCTCCTGTCTCCTTCTCCTGGTCCATACCTGACTTCTGACTTTTTTTTTTTTTTTTTTTTTTTT